>CM069441.1:36054580-36142080 GCA_035610835.1 Ophiura sarsii | reverse complement strand
CAAAAACAGTAGTGATTGGAAATCATATCGATGTTTAAAATAACTTGTATGTGCAGCGTTCCGGGTCTAAAAGGTGTTAACTAGAACTGGAATCGGTCGCCCACGGCTCATAGACACACTGATTTTAAATATTGACACGCTATTCATTTAAATGGATATTTATTTTACGGCCGTGCGGTGAGAACCTTGGTTTTACACTCATCGTTTTATGACTCGTTCTCGTACATATCACACAAATCAGGTCCCTTCCAAGTTTCCAGCAAGCAGGTGTTGACAGTTTCGATAAATAAATATTAACAGTTTAATTATCTCAACACTTCTATATACTAAGAATAGTATTATTGCGAATATCTTGTGCACAATTCACCCGCAAGGAAAACCACATCGGTCATTCTGTCAAAGTGACGTGTTTGTCTGCTGTGCAAGCTTTTTGGTTCCAAACTTCCATGGTTCCAAATGGGTACTACCGATATGTTTTTCAAAACATAATACTTGATTGGATTGGCTAACAAGCGTATAAACTGTTGTGACATGTGTGATAGACAGTTTGTTTATTCGACTTATAAGGGACCGCCGTTTCAGACACAAACAGTTTGAATTGTTAGGTGGTTTTCGACGTGCGCGGAATAGTCTATGGTTTTGGACCCCCCCCCCCCCCCCAAAAAAAAATATATATATATATATATATATATTATAGTAGTTTCTTGTCCTCGCGTGCATCCATATTGAGCGTGTCAATATTTAATTTAAAAGGTGTTAAAATCAACAAAAAAAAATCAAAATTATAAAAAAAATTGTGTTTTTTTATTTTTTTATATTTTTATTTTGTATTTAAATATTCTCAAGATCACACTGTTGTTGTAAATGGAGAGCGTGTCAATATTTAATTTTAAAAGGTGTTAAATCAAAGAACAACACAACACAGGCGTAATGTACCCATTTTAAGGTTATAAAGCTAGTCTTTGAAAAGTGGCGGCTATTTTGAAGCAAAAAACATTTCCACCATGATGGAAAATTAAGCAAAACCAGTTTAGGAAAAAGGGGCATCTCCTTTTTTCAAAAAGTTACGACGAGAAACTAGGTTTTCTTTATTTGGCCTAAACCATGTCATTTATTGGTCTGTACAATGAGATCTACACTGTACAGACCAATAAATAACATGGTTAACGTTTCAATACATTCATCCCATCAATAAAACTATATTTTTATCATACAATTAGCCTGGGTTAATATTATCCCATTTTATGGAATTTGACCATTTTTGCAGCCACTTCAGGAATCCTTTTGGGGCCATTTTGAAATGTGTTAACAGAGTAAGAATACTGGAATAGGGTTACTAGTGGTGTAACACATACATCCAATCGTTAAAAATATATTTGTATCATACATTTTGGTTGATGTTAACAGGATATTTTGTCAATCTGGATTCTGATAGTCCAATTTTTTTTCTTCAAATTAATTTTCAAATTTTCCCTCTTCAACATTTTTTGTTTGTTTTGAAATTGAGTGCACACACACATCACACACAATTGGAAGACAGAACATTTGAGTCCACTTCCCCAATACAAAACGTGTGTAGAGAGAAAGATTATCATTCCAGGTGTTTCCAGTTTGCCATCTTTATTGGGCTTACAGTTTTGCCAAGGTTTTTCATTACCAGCCCAAATGGGCCAAAACAACAACAAATGCCAGGCAAAAAACCCCACATGTTTTACTTCCATTCAATATTAGCGCACTATTTCAAGCGGTTTACGTGTAGGTCCACATACAGTTTTGTCATGCAATGTATGTACGCTTTCATGTCTCGGAGATGTATGCGAAAGTCTGCGTAATGTTGAAATATCTGTGGCAAGTCTATGCATGCAGTACCAGTAGTCCCCAGCACAGAACAAAACAAATACAATCAATGCACAAACATCTGTTTTCTTTCATTTAATGTAAACATTTCAAGAAGCCGAAGACATCGGTCCAAATAAAGTTTGGTGATGCAATGTACGCGTTCCTGTCTCCGAGACACGCAAGATTTTGCGTTTTATTCCGCTGCATAGTCCATTAGATTGCGCAGTACAGTGCCTAGCTACATTTAGAGTAACGTTGTAGCCACATAGAACATTCTAATACCAATCAGTCAGTTCGCATCCACGCGAAAAGTCGTTCCTTTTCTAACCCAGCAAAGCGACCCGGAAGTACTCACCCGTAGCGAAACCGCTTCGCAGTCATAGTTGACCTCGTAATAGCACGATGTAAATGAGCTCTTTTCATGATTATAATCACACATTTCAAACACATTGGCCATGAAATTGTATAGTAAAAAGGCATATTATGCAAATAATATTATCTAATATTTTCTGTGAACTTCATGACATGTTGTATTTTCGGTGCAAATTATTGCAATCCGACAAACCCGAATTCAAGAAAAACTTGAAGAAACTAAAGCCAAATTCATGGTAAAAAAGTCGCTTCTGAAGAATTAGGCATCAATTTTATCCATCGTATCATAATATTCATAGTCTTTTGTAACTAGAAACATGCTTACAATTTTATAAAATTATTTAGTCCGGTCAAGTGAATGCTTATAAAATAGCTCCTCGAATCTTGTCTCGATCTAAATTCATTTTGTTGCGTCGACGGGTTGTTGATCAAGTGTTTAATCTCACGATTATATTCAGATTTGCTAGATAGCTCAGATGGTAGAGAGCTCGCTCTGGGAGCGAGAGGTCCGGGGTTCGAAATCGATCCTTCGCTATACAATGTCTTTTTTTTTTTTACAGAAAGGCTATTCTGGTCAAAATGAATAAACATTTCACAATTTCATCCCACAAAATGCATGAATTCGGACGTTTTCATTGGAAAAACGGTATTTTTTTTCCAAAATTTCAATAATGAATTCAAACGCGGGCATGAAAATGAAACGCGGGCGTGTTACGGGAGGCTAAAAATCAAGTTGGCGAGGCCTAACGGGGGATCGTAAAGTTTCGTTTTCTGACCGAAAATCGGTGAAAATCAAACTCGATTTTTCTTATCAAAAAAGAAGTCGGGCATCAATGTTTTTGATATGAAATTAAAGCTTAAGATTCCGTTAGTACGGAAATTGCTCTTAAAATATCGTACGCATTTTAGTCCGGTCAAGTGAATAGATACAAGAAGCAAAGTCACGAAAGTTGTTAAATTCTAAAATTAGCGATAAAATCACTGTTTGTGGACCAATTGTGTCAGATTTGGCATCATATTATAGAGAAAATTACGAACAATCCACCTACTTCGCCATCATGGCTGCCAGCTAACCCTACCTCAATTAATTCAGGGAAAACAAACTTCCCTTAATGTTTTAGCGCAAGGTTGACATCCTGAAATCGATCTTTGCGTGGGTTAGAAATCGGCGAGGTCACTCATTAAAAACGATACCTGCGTACTGACTGCAATGGTGTTATAGCTGTCTGTTTCAAGTAAGGCAGGCTGCATGCCATGCTTATTTGTTCTTCATTTCATGTTTCCATGATATACATAATGCACCCACCCAACAATAGTTAATTTGTAGCCCAACTATTTTCTAAGACAATGATAAATAAAGCTCTAATTCAAACTGATGACACAATTGGGCTATAATTTTTATAAACTGGCAACCTCAAGTCCTGCTGTGTGTGTGTGTTTGACCTCTTTAAAAACAGATTTGTATACAATACCAGCTAGTAGTCCTGTATTATATAACAGCTAGCTATAGTCTATAGACTGTTCAATGTGTGATGGAACATTAGTGCACGAGAATGATGTAAAATATCTAAGATCATGCGCTATTTTATGGCGAATAAACTATAGAACTTAAAGTCTATTCAGTTTTTCAGTGTTGCATGGACAAGTTTATGATGACTAGCTAATTCACATTGCAAAATAATTAAATATCATAAATGGTCATATTTCATATTATGTTGAATGAACTATAGAAGGCAAGCTGGCTGGCTGGCTATAGAACTATAGCAGGCAAGCTGGCTATATCATTACATGTCCCTATTTTTTTTAATTACGCACCATATGCATTACTCATTTTGATATGTGTGGGGTGTACGTCACCGAGGGGGGGGGGGGGTTATTTAGTGCGATCAGTAGTGGCGTACCCAGGGGGGCCGGTGCCCCCCCCCCCCCCCCCGAAATATCCCTGTCGGTAAAAATGACCCTCCGTCGGTGCGATTTTGACCATGCAATTTTTTTGACCGGTTATGCGGGCAACTTCATCGCTCCAGCCTAATTCAAGCTGTACTGAGCTGAGGTGTAATAAAATAAATCCTCAGCGTTGAAAGAACTAGTATGCTTGGGCCCAGATTTCAGATTTGATCACACTTAGATCACAGAGAACTTGAGCCAAACTCGAGTATTTTGCTGGGCTCGGGAGTCGGGCTCTGGAGTCGGACTCGCGCAGTCCATTTATTAATACGGGCAAGATTTGAGAAAAAACAGAAATAAGCTTATTACTCAAATTCGGTAATGTCCGAATTAAAATTACAATGCCTGTAATGCAATGGGTTATTTTAACATAGATTTGGTTAGAAAAAAATATTATTCGTTTTCCAAGATGAAATTCCCACCTTATTTCACCGAGTCTCGCAACACTCATTTCCCTATTCGTCGAAAGTTACTGACCGAATACACATCACTCATATTTGGGTATGCTATCATGTAAATCCGCGTGCCTATTTTTGCTTACCGTTTTCAAAATAGTATGATTTGTTGGTTATATAATCTTGACATATATCTCAATCATATTGCCGAATATCGTGCAATTTCAAGCCTATCTTCTTATAAAAATTGTGACTTCAATGTTAAATCTACTTTGAACCGAATTTCGTTATTACATATGCGGAGTAATTTGGTGGTGCGCCCTCACTCATCATTATATTGATACGCGTGCCAGAATGTATGGGACAGGAAGGCAACAATTATGACTTGATTCAGTCAATTTATTCCTTGCATGTAATAATTTAATTTTCTCTTATTTTAATTCATGCCACTGGGATAGGGCATGCATTAAAGCCCCCCCCCCCCCCTACCACATACACACACCAATGCTACGGGGAATGCAGTGGGGGGGGGGGGGGCTAAGTCAGGATGACTACTTTCTTTCCCTTCCTTTTTTCTCTTTCTAGCCTCAAATGTCCTAATCTGACATTATTTGGGAATCATTAAGAATCCGGACTTTTTGTGGTCCATTTTGACACGAGAGCCAGTTTGTTATGCTATTTCATTGAATTTTGACCACTTTTGACCATTTTTGGCCATTAATTTGGCGGCCATTTTAGTTTAAAGTAAGCTGACAAATCAAAAAATACTAGATATGATTTTTAGTGGTATAACACATACATTCAATTGTTAAAACTATACTATAATCATACATGTTGGTTTATATGCCAATATACGGAATTTTACAATTTTTTAGGCCATTTTGGCGGCCATCTTGGACTAAGGTGTGTTAAAAAAGCATAAGTTCTGGATATGAGTGTCTAGTGGTCTAATACACACATATTATGTCATTTTATGAGATTTGACCAGTTTTGGCGGCCATTTTGGATATCTGGAGAGCAACCATTTTTTGTTTTCACTCTTGACATCTTAAATGTGTTTAAGGACCCTAGAAGACACCCACAAAAGCTGGTTTGGTTGAGAACTGGGGGAGGTGGACATGAACCCCCCCCCCCCCCCCCCCCCCTCCCCCTGTGTACATACCCGACGAATATGACCTAAACTAAAGGTTATGAGCTACAGCTTCGCTGAGGGCGTTTTTTTTTGGCAACGCTGTTGATTAAATACTATCAATTCATGTCCCACTTAATGCTGAATTGATACAAATATCATTTGAACGTATATCAATCGTTATTAGGATTGTCTATGAAAGTTAATCCTCAAAATTCCTACTTTCCGCATTGAAGTAAATGTCAATAAATCGAAAAAGTGCATAGTTTCTGGCAACACTCCTCTCCGGTACAACAATTACCAACACTTTCTTTTCTCGTATCATATAGACCAACATCTTGTCTATTAACCCTGAAAGCTAATTAAAAAACTGCTACTTTGGGGGTTATGTCATTTTTTACGACCATCACCATTCGCATAATTTAAATTAATTAAAACACCCCTATTCTTCAAAATGGTTTCGACCACATTGAAAAGATGCATGTTATTGTTTATATCGTTTTTGGAAAGGACAAGGTTGGTTGCTGTAATGTAATGCATGTTCTTCATACAGAAATATGACCTAATATTTAAGCTTTTTTAAAGTTGTGAAATGGGTAAAAATAGTGAAAATTTGGTAAATTCCTATATTGGCCAGTGCCATGGCAACCAAAGGTATATTGGTATTTTTTTAAACCAAATACACATGTTGACCAAAGATCTAAACATGAGCAAAGTTTAAAGAAAATTGATATTTTAAAGTCTGCCACCACTTCTTTGATATTTACAGCAACCCAGTCTGTTAAATATGTTATAAATACACACACATTTTCAGTGTGTAGTCACACACAAATCAATGATTTTCTATACTAGCGCAACTTTGCTGTTGTTATTCGTGGTCATTGATATCGCCATCACTTTGAAATTATCCATTCGATTTTGTTGAATGAGGTATCAAACTGCGGAGAAAGAATTTGCTCATGTAATGTATATTGTCACGCGCCGACCGCTATCCACTGAAAATAGAATGGATTACCGCTAAACTGGTATACTGCCCTCTATTGTAATTGTTAGAAAATACATGTAACTGTGAGACGGGCTGATTTGAGTGCTGAGAGAGCCTGTGTGTCCACGATAAAATGGCCCACGATGTATGGAAATGTTTTTCTCTGTGAAGACTGCTGAAAATAGTTAGATTGACTTGCTAAAGAGTCATTCCATGCCAATTGAGACAGGCGGAAGAGTTTTGAGTGTTAAAATGATGGCACAGGTGGTATAAAGGGACAATTTGAAGTATTACAGATCAGCAAGGTTTTCTAGCATTGTGATTGTTTACATGTGGCTGACAGACATGTGAAACTAAAAGTAAATGAAGGATAATTTAAGTATTACACAAATTACAGTGATTTATTATTATACACACAGGAGAAAATAACCTTTCTGTGTGCACACCATCCAATCAACAATTATATAGAGTGATTATAGTTTATTATACTCAACTGTTACGTAGAATATTTGACATCAGTTGGAGAGATCACATCCCAAACAGCGTGGTATATGGCGATATCCCCCTATAACATCAATAATCAGGCAGCGCCGTTTATGTTTCGCTGGCCACTGCATGCGAACAACCAACCAGCCTATCTCCCGTCTAATTTTCTGGACCCCTCCCGGTGGGAAAGCTAACAGAGGCAGAAGACACCTTCAGTATCCTGATACCGTCAAGAATGATATGGGATTAGATCCTCCAGAGATCCGCCAACTCATGAAAGTCTGGGCCCAGTATGTTGCGACTGCTTCCTCCATTTCGTCCACGGACGACCAATGATGATGATAGTTTATTCACACAGGAGAAATAAACCTTCCTGTGTGCACACCGTCTAATTAGTAATTAATCACCGTAGCGTAGTATTCACACAGGAGAAATCAACCTTCTTGTGTGCACACCGTCCAATTAGTAAAGTTAGTAATCACCGTAGCATTCACACAGGAGAAATCAACCTTCATGTGTGCACATCGTCTAATTATAAATTATTCAGTATAGCATTCACACCGGAGAAATCAACCTTCCTGTGTGTGCACATGTAAATTAGTATATCTACTGTGATTACACAGGAGAAATAGTTCCTGTGCACCAGTAATATTAAGATTATCTTAAAGTGTCCCCTGTAATATGATCAAGTATGGTATGTGTGAGTAATATGAGGGTCGTGTCTGAGATATGTTAGAGTGATTAACAGATTTGCCTATTTATCCAGTTGTTCACAATTAAACGTGATTTGTACATAAGTTTAAATATTAGTGCTATTGTCATATTTTGTCATGTTTTAATCATAACTGGTACGTAGATCACATATTTACCGCTTACCCACGGCTTTCAAGCCTAGATCGCTCGTGTAACCGTAGGTTAGGTTTGACCATCACTAATCGGCGGTTCGCCACAATATCTTAGATTTTTGGTACCGATTATCTATTTTGAATAAGCCAACCTCAAAGCACCTGGTCGAGGACTTAATGTGCTAGGTGTACTCTCGTGTCAGACGACTTCGCTTGCTACGCTCAGGGGTACCATAATAATACCTCCTCTAACAGTATACACGTTTATAAGAAACAAACACTAGATAAGTAGACAGTAAAATGTATTATCAAATTCACTTGTTGTTGTTGTCTGGAGTGGACAATTGGTCAATATTAGTCTAACATCTGAATCAGAAATCAGCACAATATTAATACAGTTGCACCGTAATATTCGGTTGAACTCGTTTACACCATGCACTCATTCTGTTGGCCCAGCTCGATTTGGCAATATTGCTCTATTGCCAATTAATTAGCGCGATTGCTATTCAAAGCCCGTATACACATGAAGCGCCCGGTGACAACTGATTATTCTAGAAGCCTACACTGAGGTACGGTATTAGGTACGAGACTATGTACGTTTACTTTTCTCGGTTTTTGTCACCTTTCTCGGTTATACACATACTTTTCTGTTTTACACACCTTTTTATCAGTTTTACATACCACATCAGCTTTAGACATCTTTCTCAGTTTAAATGACATAAATACCCTTTTCATTTTTTTTTCATTTACCTTTCTCAGTTTTATGTACACCTTTTTCATGTCAACACATTTTTGACCCGTACCGCTGCCTATAAATGTGTCAAACAAATTGACGCAGTTATATCAAACAATCTACTTCAGCCAGTAAGCGAATATAATTGCCTCTTATAATGCGTACCACGTGACGTGGCAACCGTATTTCAACACATAGCCTCTAGGAACAATATATTTCATTGCCACTAAAACACGTTTTCTATGCATGGTACTTAAAGGTATATTATGTGATATTTTTCATTGGATGCCCTTAATCCTCGAAAAAAAATTGGAAGCAGATTTTCTTGCAGATTTACTTTTCTGATCATAAATCATAAATATATTCCAAATTACAGAGCGATACGATTCCTAATGACCTCAAAATCATGGTTTAAAGAGTGAATTTTGAGTAAAATTGGAAAAATAGGTTGTACCGCTCGGTACAATCTATTTTTCAAACCGTGATTTTGAAGTAATTAGGAATCGTATCGACCTGTAACTTAGAAGATCTTTATGATTTATTATCAAAATGCAAATCTGCAAGAATATCTGCTTTCATAGTAAAATCAATGATAGAGGGCGCTACTTGAAAAATATCACATACTATGCCTTTAAGCCTTAAAAGTAGCTCTGGGTATGTACTTCATCCACTTATGTCATCATGCTTTGATTGGCTACTCAATAGACTATCAGGTCCATGGCATTGATAAACCAACATCTCTTCCTGCCACAATGGGTTGTTACCCTACGTATACAAACCTTGTGTTGAGTTCACCAATGAAACAAGTTAGCGATGGACAATATGAACTCTGGGGGAAGTAAGATCTTTTTAGCCAAGTACGGAAAGGGATTTTCAGTGGACAGAGAATTGATTTGAATAGGGTCGTGTGTTTTAAGCTCGCCTCTTTTCACGTTACATGGATTTTGGCTTTCGCGACATAATTTTAACTTTACATATTTATATTTGCTTGTTTACCCCCTGAGGTATTAAAAGTATACATTTTCTGAAGGCACATTGCATGAGGAAACCAACGCCATTAAAATTATAGTACGACCAAGAACTAAAATGGTATGATCGGAAATGTTCGGGAAAATATCAGAGTTTTTTAATTTCTAATTTGAGATCCATATATTTGTTTATACCCTATCATTATTTATTTTACATATTTGAATTCCTCATAAAATTACCCATTAGATGATATATAATTGTCAAAGTTACTACGTCGGTATGGTAATTATACCGGTTAGTAAATATCTCCAATTTTTATTTTATATGTTTTTAGAATTTTCAGAAATATTTGTTTAAGGATGAACCCTTCCCTGATATAAACTGCTTTTCTGAATTCTTCTAGTTACAAGCTTTCAAAAATGTATACTTTTGCTATCATAGGTTGAAAACTTTTTCTGTTATAGTCATTTTTTATAAATCCGGTAAATTGAGGAATAGGAAGAAAGCTGATGATCATTGTCTTATCTATAATTAATTAGTTGTTACAAATAGTTGACAAGTCTGTTGAAACACATACTTAAAGACTACTAAATATCCTTTGAAATGGGACCAAAATGGTGTTTGTAACATTAGGGGATGACTAGTTATTGTAAAAAGAACAAAGCATGTGATTATCCCTATTGAGTTTGGTCCCCAAACATCAAACAGCTGTATCTCCCTTTCTGTATTAGCTATACCAATGCCATATGGCAGGCATATAGCTTGTTATTAGGGCTTTAAAATGATCCCAAATTTGTTGAGACAGCTTTTGTGGTTTTAAAAATATTTGAGGAAAATGACAGCATGAAGCTAAAAATGTAACAGCTACACCACCCTATTGGGAAGCGAGTTCATAACGCGTGACCATAGATATTATGAACAATACGCCTAGAAATACGACATTCTGGTGAATGAACTTTTGTAGATAGATACTTGCTCTTAAAATCAACCTCTTGCCTGGTGTACAAATGCGTTTAATACAAGTGTTACAAAATCCAGTTCATTGACACTAAAGGAAATACTGATAACCAATATACACGGAGTGCTAAGTTGATGAATTTCTTACAGGGATTGCGAATGTCCTTTTACTTCACGGTTTAGGGATGTATAATAAGAGGGGTTACTGACCGAATGGAATTCGACATATTGTACTTTAGTAAACAGAATGAATAAAATAAAACGTGTGTTAAATGCCGAAATAATTGCCCGCATATTGTATTACAATATTATAGATTTTCGAATAAAGCGTTTAGATAATATACAGCATTTCTACGATGCTTGATGCAGTGAATTATAGCCATATAAGAATACTGCTCCAATAGGCTTCGTTTTAAATGATTTGCAATCACATTCTTTTTTTTCCATCTTTTCTATCATTTCATTCGGCCATCATGCTTATAGGCATTTTAAGCCTGACCCGAGTATTTTGCTTGAGCCTGGTCCCTTCAGGACCCAAGCGTGTGTCCGTACGGACCGACCGTGTAAACACCCAAACAAACAAACAAACAAACATTTTTATAACAAGGAAGTATCTAGAAATAAGAGTTGTCAGAACGTATCAATGTTAGATGTAGACACATCACGTGTCCTCTGCACTTATTCATACACAAGTGAGCCACGAAGCGGCAACCGAGGGCGCGAAGCAACGATCGCCCCCTATCAGACGACATTTTCGTGGCATTATTGTGTTTAGCAGGCAGTACTGTAAATACATTATATGCTCACTCTGCTCAGCCTGGACTTGATGAAGACAGATTAAAAAATACAAATGTCTGATCATAAACCTTCCTTTCAAACAATCACCTGTCAAATGTACTGGTATGCGTAGAACAACGGGGGTCAAAAAAATCGCACGGTCACAAAATCTCGCACGGCTACAAAATTTCGCAGTACAAAAAACACAACAGTCAACAATTGGTTGACTGTTGTGCTTTTTGTACTGCGAAATTTTCTTCATTTCTTTCTTTCCCCTTTTTTTCTCCTTTTTCTTTTTCTTTTTCCTCCCTTTTTCCTTTCTCTCTCTCTTTTCTTTCCCTTTCCCCCTTCTTTTCCTCTTTTCCCTTCCCCCCATTTTTCCTGGTGGGTAGGTTTGAATTTCCTGCTGAGCACCTTCAGGGGGGGGGGGGGGGGGCACTGTGCCCCCCTGCCCCCCCCCCCCCCCCCCCCGGCTGTTACGCCACTGGCTGATGTTGATGTGTGATATGCCACGAACCCGCAGGGGGAGTGTTACTGTTGTGAGCGTATCAACATTTGCGCAAGTTCACAATTTGAGCATTATTTTGATATATATAAAAACTAATAAAAACATGTTAACAAGTTTGCTTACACCAGCAGTGAGAATCCCGTGATTCCTGAACAAAAGAACCCACAAAAAACGTGTTGTGCACGTCACGCGGAGTGCATTAGACACTTTCAATGCACTCCGCGTATTTCAGTTTCTGGCTTTCTAATTGGTTCGACACAACTAAGAGTGTTTGAATAGCAACCAATGACATGAATTACGGCTTAAAACTGACAAAAGTTGAATAAGTAAGTTGGAATGATTGACGAAAATTATATTTACGAGATTTAACTATACAAGCAACCTACAAGATTAAAAAGATTTGTTTTTAAATCGATCAACAATATGCCGTTCCTTGACAAGCAAAATACTTTTTGGGTTGGTATTTATTTTATTTACACGAATAATTCCTATATTGTAATAGAAAACGGGTCGGTCGAGCAGGATTTCGTCGTCTTGTCGTCAAATAACTATATGTCCATACCCGAGCCTTCGACTTGTTTATTGTTGGAAAACGTATAGTTTATGGCCCTGTGTCACTCTCTTGCGAATAGAGCTAACGGTATGCCCGACTTTTTTTGGAAATTTGGGTGTATATTCAAGTTGATATCGTTCGTGACACGTTTGGCATACGTTGTTTCGTTAGTGGTTCGTAGGGGTAATAGCAGAGGTGCGCTGGAGTCTAGGTAAAGGCCCTGTCACACCATAGCGTATGGCCTGAACGTATGCCGACGTATTCAAAAATAGCTCGAAAATTATCAGAGTCCAAGAACGTCCAAGAACGTCCAACTTCCCAACGAATTGCGTAGGAAAAGTCGACATCGGTGATGGAATGGACGTATCCATAGCGTATCCATAGCGTATTAAACGTATACATAGCGTATGACTAACGTATTGATAGCGTATCACTAACTTAAAACAAACTTATGACAGCGTATCACAGCGTATGCGATCGGCGAGCGTGTACCAACGTATGCTTAACGTATTCGAAGCGTATGTCTGCCGTGTTCGACGTATCCTCAGCGTATCCTCGGCGAACAACGAACACGTGACATATGCCGCTGCAGAAATTGAGTTTCGTACACGGCGGGACAAGTGTTGCCAGTTCAAGTAAACGCAGCCTAGATGATAACTATTACAATATCTAGAAGGGTAAATCTATAGGTCCAACCTATAACTTACGACGAGTAACGTACCTCTAACGTATGTCAGCGTATGTCAACATATGTCTAACGTATGTAAGCGTTTGTAAACGTATGTCTAACGTACCACGAACCTATCGGGAACTTATGCAGAACGTAAATTAAGCACACGTTGAGTACGTCGAGAAATGTTGAACAACATGCTCAATAATTTTTCGCGAGCTCGACGTGTTCCAAATTTTCACAACGTATCACAGCGTGCGCTTAACGTAAACGACGTATCCCCAACTTACCCCTAACTTGTATCAGCGTACACCAACGTACGCCAACGTATTTTTCGATATTTCGCATACGTTGTCATACGTTCAGGCGATACGCCATGGTGTGATAGGGCTACCGTACAGCTAGCGTATGTACCGTACAGCTAGCGAGCATTCAGCGTTTTGGGAACTTATGGAGGGTTTGAGTATATAAATGGGTCCCTTGAGTATCTCATCCTCACTTCTTCATGGTCTGTCGTGCTGAACACATCAACCCATCATCATACGCTACGAATACGCTACGCTACGTTAAGTATACGTTAAACATACGTTAGTCATACGCTTGCATACGCTCGCATACGCTGTGATACGCTGTCATAAGTATGTTATAAGTTAGTGATACGCTATCAATACGTTAGTCATACGCTATGTATACGTTCAATACGCTATGGATACGCTATGGATACGTGACAGGGCCTTACACGATCGCCCGGCATAAGGTGAATATGTGAGAATACGTCGAAACTCGTTGGAAATACGTCAGGCATACGTTAGACATACGGCACAGATACGTTATCAACTCGTTATCACTACGTTGGCTGTACGTTTCCCCGTCAGCCTACGTTTATCAATGTATACCAACTTACGAGTAACGTACGAGTAACGTACACTAACGTATGTCAGCGTATGTCAACGTATATTTAACGTATCACAAACTTACCGGGAACTTATGCAGAACTTATTAAGCACACGTTGAGTACGTCGACAAATTTTGAGCATGCTCAATATTTTTCGCGGGCTCGACGTGTTCCAAATTGTCACAGCGTATCACAGCATGCTCTTAACGTAAACGACGTATCACCAACGTACCCCTAACTTATATCAGCGTACACCAACGTACACCAACGTATTTTTCGATATTTCGCATACGTTGGCATACGTTGAGGCGATACGTTATGGTATGACAGGGCCTTTAATGTTTGAACATGTTCAAAATGTTAAGGCCCTGTCACACCATTGCGTATCGCCTGAACGTATGCCAACGTATGCGAAATATCGTAAAATACGTTGGTGTACGTTGGTGTACGTTGCTGTACGCTGATATAAGTTAGGAGTAAGTTGGGGATACGTCGTTTACGTTAAGAGCACACTGTGATACGCTGTGAAAATTTGGAACACGTCGAGCCCGCGAAAAATTATTGAGCATGTTCAAAATTTCCCGACGTACTCAATGTGTGCTTAATACGTTTCCGATAGGTTTGTGGTACGTTAGACATACGCAGAGGTACGTTACTCGTAAGTTATAGGTTGGACCTATATATTTATCCTTCTAGATATTTTAATAGTTATCGTCTATAGGCTGCGTTTACTTACTGGCAACACCTGTCACGCCGTGTACGAAACTCAATTTCTGCAGCGGCATAAGTCACGTGTTTGTTGTACGCCGAGGATACGCTGAGGATACGTCGAACACGGCAGACATACGCTACGAATACGTTAAGCATACGCTGGTCATGCGCTCGCATACGCTGAGATACGCTGTGATAAGTTGTTATAAGTTAGTGATACACTATCAATACGTTATTCATACGCTATGTATACGTTCAATACGCTATGAATACGCTATAGATACGTCCATTCCATCACCGATGTCGACTTTTCCTACGCAATTCGTTGGGAAGTTGGACGTTATTGGACGTTCTTGGACTCTGACAATTTTCTAGCTATTATTTGAATACGTCGGCATACGTTAAAGCCACGTTCAGGCCATACGCTATGGTGTATCGCCTAAACGTATGCCCACGTATGCGAAATATCGAAAAATACGTTGGTGTACGTTGGTGTACGTTGGTGTACGCTGATATTTGAGCATGTTCAAAATTTCTCGACGTCCTCAACGTGTGCTTAATACGTTCTGCATAAGTTCCCGATAGGTTCGTGGTACGTTAGACATACGTTTACACACGCTGACATACGTTAGACATACGTTGACATACGCTGACATACGTTAGAGGTACGTTACTCGTTAGTTATAGGTTGGACCTATAGATGTATCCTTCTAGATCTTTTAATAGTTATCATCTAGGCTGCGTTTACTTGAACTGGCAACGCTTGTCCCGCCGTGTACGAAACTCAATTTCTGCAGCGGCATAAGTCAGGTGCTCGTTGTACGCCGAGGATACGCTGAGGATACGTCGAACACGGCAGACATACGCAACGAATACGTTAAGCATGCGTTGGTCATACGCTCGCATACGCTGTGATACGCTGTGATAAGTTTGTTATAAGTTAGTGATACGCTATCAATACATTAGTCATACGCTATGTATACGTTCAATACGCTATGGATACGCTATGGATACGTCCATTCCATCACCGATGTCGACTTTTTTCTACGTAATTCGTTGGGAAGTTGAACGTTCTTGGACTCTGACAATTTTCGAGCTATTTTTTGAATACGTCGGCATACGTTCAGGCCACGTTTAGGCCATACGCTATGTTGTGACAGGCCTATCACACCATGGCGTATGTCTTGAACGTATGCCAACGTATGCAAAAATATCGAAAATACATTGGTGTACGGTGGTGTACGCTGATATAAGTTAAGGGTATGTTGGGGATACGTCGTTTACGTTAAGAGCACGTTGTGATACGCTGTAAAAAATTGTAACACGTCGAGCCAGCGAAAAATTATTGAGCATGTTCAAAATTTCTCGGCGTACTCAACGTGTGCTTAATACGTTCTTCATAAGTTCCCAGTGCGTTCGTGGTACGTTAGACATACGTTTAACATACGCTGACATACGTTAGAGGTACGTTACACGTAAGTTGGTATACGTTGATGTACGTCGGCTGAAAAATCTAGCATTGATAAGAACAAAAATATTGCAATTCATTGGGAAGTTTGACGTTCTTTACTCTGACAATGTTCGAGCTATTTTGTGTATGCGTCGGCACACATTTAGGCCATACGCCATGGTGTGACAGGGCATTTAGAAACATATTTAGGCGAGGATTTGAGGGCATACGGACTTTGCCAAATTTCGAGAGAACAAAATGTTAGTATCCTAAGGCATAAGTTGGCTCTATTCGCTACTATGTGACTGGCACATTATGTCGCAGATGCTGGACTGTACACTAATATCGTTCGATACTGGTACAAAGTCTTCTGGGTAGATAAAAGTGCGAAATCTGTTATGGGATTTAACAAATGGCCTGATTCGATGACTACGACGGACGTTTGTGGGTTCTGTTGCTACGAAGTCTATAAATGGAGTGTCCTCTTTCCTCGTATAGATCCACTATTCTTAAATTGGAAAGGCCCAATTCTATTTGACTGAGAGCTCTAGTCAGGGGCGGACTGGGTCCTGAAAGCGGCCATGGCAAAATTATTAAAGCGGCCCTTTTTGACCATGTCAGTGTTTTTCAAACTTTCGTAAAAGGTTGCCGCAAATTTTTCCTAGTCAGTCACCTCGTGAATTTCACGTAAGTGGGGGGTTCAAAACGGCCCGAAAAATGCTTTACACAAGTGAGTAACCGGCCCAGAACCAAGCGGCCCATATAGCCACAACGCCACAGTGGCCAGTCCGCCCCTGGCTCTAGTTCTCTTATATTTAAACTTTAATGCATTAAAGCCACAATTTTCAGCAAATTGAACAGAATGGTATCCTATTCCTGTCCCACGCCACTTTCATTGGCTTTTACTAGCCCAATTGTGTTTACTTGTATTTTTGATTATTTTCTGAGTTGCAGTGAACCAATTGATTGGCCCATCAGAGCTCTCTGTTGAGAGTTACCCGTTTGAATTGTAATCACTCAGTTCATTAACTTTGTTAATGTCTGTTGGGCTATTGTTCACATTTGCTCTTTATATACAAAAAAAAAAAATCATGATGCACAGTGCGGGTGTGTAATTGCGTATAATATTAATAGAAACAAGTATCTGCCTCCGGAGAGCTTTTATAGTTGTTATTCAAGTTATTAGATTATCTTTGAATTTTGAAACATCTTGAACTCAAGAATTTTAATGTTAAGATTTGAATAAGGTTATCTCAGGAGCCATATGGAGTACGCCCTGGGGGAGCCGAATACCTATTGTAGCTTGACTGATGTAAATATCGTTCAAATCTCATTATTAAGAGACACTTCGTTTTTGTTACCTTAACCGTATACTTCATAATCACTGCAAACCAGTCCACTTCTAGCTGCTGTTAGTGCGCGCTTCCTTAGTATATATCGTAGCTTCCGTTGTTGGAAAGGGATCGTACGTGTTAGGGTTAGGGTTAAGGTTTGGCGTAGGGTAAGGGTAATAGTTATGGTTAGGGTTAGGTTTATGATTATGGTCATGATTAGAGTTCAGGGATCAGGGGGTAGTTAGGGTTAATAATAATAATAATAATAATAATAATAATAATAATAATCAGTATTTATAAAGCGCCTTTCCGAATGGCTCAACTGCTCAAAGCGCTGTCATTTTTGCTGCTGGTGAATCAGGTCGCATCAATTTCTAGGCCAAACTATCCGCACTTAGATTTTAACATCCACCATTAGGATCAAAAGTCAGGGGGTCGGGGTCAGGGGTAAGGTTTGGTTTGGTGTTGGTGCCGGACTGCCATGCAGACGACCCGGGTTCGATCCTCCCTAGTTTGACCCGTTTTCCTCCTTTAACCCTTGTCCTCCTATTAGGGGGGGGGGGGGGGGGGATTATTCCCAAAACAACTCTGGGTTAAATGTGGGTTAATTTGGGTTAATGGATGCCAATGATGCGCGAATCACAGTGAGACAATTATTTGGATATGCAGACCACCGTAGCTTTAGTGCCCCTTATACGTCTCGGAGGGAAAAGTGTACTTTAGATCCCATATTCTGTACTAGCATCGTCCGATACTGGAACACCCTGTATCGTTCGATACTGGTACAAAGTCAGTCTTCCAGTATCGTCTGATACTGGCACAAATCAAATATTTCAGTAATAGGCCTTCTCGACACGGACTCGATACTAGAAGACAATTATGTTCCAGTATCGTTCAATATTGGAACAAATCACAACTAAACTGTTACATGTGCACCAGGAGAGCCCGATACTGGAACATAAAAACGTTCCAGTAACATTTTGGTGTTCCATCGTGACCTTATCGAGACTCGATGAGTGTGTTATCGAGACTGATTTGAAAAACAAATATGGAGACCCGTATCGAATGGCAAGGGATTATTAATCGAGTAGCATAATATTCCTTGTCTAAATTGTAACGAAGGATACGCGATGCGGTATGTAGATAGAGCTTCGGGTTTATCATCTTAAATACTGTCCCGTCGCATCGAGTAGTCAGATACGATAGTCATAAACATAAACAAATACATAAACATAAACATAAACATAAACATAAACATAAACATTGGTGTAGTTGATTAGAATTCCCCTTGTATCTGAACTACTCGCACAGTTATTACAAAGAAATTAACGTTTTGAAAAAGTGATTCTTCAGAACATCACTTTTTTTCTCACCTTTTGATACAAAACAAAAACAAAACAAAATTCAATATAATTTATAATGAAATACAAAAGAATTAAAAGAAATGTAATAGATGAAATAACAAACGAAAATGTTTGGGAGGGTGTTTTTTTCGGATCCTTCACTTTTCAAAACCTCACTTTGATTTCCTCACATTTTTAAAATAATAATATACAATAGAAATCAGATATTATAACATAGGATAACAGAGAGGGAAGTCTTTTTGTATAAGAGGTAAGTTATGACTGTATCACCTTTGACATTTGATTACGAAAAAAAAAGAAAAATGTCAAAGAAATAAAGTTGTAATTTATTTAATTTTCAACGTTGTCATCTTCTTTCGTTTAAAATCTAATTGGCAATGTACTATGGTGAACATCTGAACAACATATCAATAGGACTACTGTTATATTGATCTTGATTTTGTATGATCGAATAACAAGTGTTCATACACTTTTAGTAGGGGTGAACCAATCAGAAAGTAAAGAAACTAACATGTACGCACAGGGGCGGACTGGCCACTGTGGCGTTGTGGCGATCGCCACATGGGCCGCTTGGTTTTGGGCCTCTCAGGGCCGGTTACTCAAATTTTGTGACCGTGCGAAATGTTGTGGCCGTGCGAAATTGTTTGACCGTCCCGAAATTTTTGACCGTTGTATGGCCATCTTCAGGGCCAAGTGATAACAATTTTTTATCCACCCTTCTATGAGTAGCGTACACTGAAAAATAATTTGGTGTCATTTTGACACTAAAACAAGCGTCAAAAAATGGGTCCTCAGTTGGCCACCTAAAGGTGTCAAATTGACACCATTATGGGTGTAAAATATGACACCTTAGGGTGTCATATTCATTTTGACACCTTTGGGTGGTTACCTGAGGACCCATTTTCGAAAATGCCATTACACCCCAAATGGGGTGTAATATTGACTCTCTTTAAGTGTCATATTGAGTTTGACACCCTAAAGGTGTCAAATTGACACCATTATGGGTGTCAAATTGACACCATTATGGGTGTCAAATTGACACCATTATGGGTGTCAAATTGACACCATTATGGGTGTCAAATTGACACCTTTGGGTGTCATATTCATTTTGACACCTTTGGGTGGTTACCTGAGGACCCATTTTCGAAAAATGTCATTACACCCCAAATGGGGTGTAATATTGACTCTCTTAAGAGTCATATTGAGATAGCACATGTTTAGGAGCCGTTTTCTCGTCGCCATTTTGTTTGCATGTTACGAGCCGGTAAGACTGGTAAGTACCGATCTGCTCCATTTCCAGACATTTTTGATAATAATTATGATACAATTAGCGTAATGTAAGACGTCCGTATGAAAAAGATGACCACTGAGCCAGATAAATCGGGCTACATGTATGTAATGTTGCACATATCATCGTATGCATGCATGACGAACACACACATAGTACTAGTAGGTCCATGCACTGACACAGTCCAACAAAATGCTAGTCTCTGACTATGAAATTGTAATTCATTTCATCAGTTAGTTGGCGCAATATTAAACAACATGAACAAGGCTTACATTACGCTAATTGTATCATAATTATTATCAAAAATGTCTGGAAATGGAGCAGATCGGTACTTACCAGTCTTACCGGCTCGTAACATGCAAACAAAATGGCGACTAGAAAACGCATGCGTTGATATGTTGATAGACGCCCAAATTGGTGTCAGAATTACACCAATTTGGTGTCAGAATTACACCAATTGGTGTCAGAATTACACCCGTTGGTGTCAGAATTACACCAATTGGTGTCAGAATTACACCAATTGGTGTCAAAATGACACCAATTGGTGTCATGCTGCTTCGACACCTCTAAAAACCGTGAGCTTTCCCGCCAACTATTGACGCCCTTGGAGTTATTTCAATTAATCTGACACCAGTTTTGGTGTAAATCACTAAATGATCACTGAAAGGTGTCCGTCGGACACTTAACGGTGTCAACGTAAATTATGTGCAAACCCATATCATTGACGATTACACCAATTTTGGAGTCAAAATAACGCCTTTGTAAGTGTCATTTACAGTTGACTCCAAGAAGGCGTCGCTGTGACACCAATTTATTTTTCAGTGTACTTTGTATCGACGCATTATTGATAATAATTGATGTGTAGGCCTATTTTATACATGTATACGCAGTGCTACAGGGAACTTACCAGGTAATACATACGCTCATTACTCTATACAAAGTATGTTCAAAACAAAAAGGGTGTAGTTCGTTTAGTCCTAAAACACTGTTTGTCAGGTCCCAGTCCGCCCCTGTGTACGCATAATGCAATTAAAGTGTCTAACACACTCCGGGTGTGCGCCGTTTAATGCGCGCATCACGCGCTTTGCTTTGATTCGGTGTTCAGGCATCGCGGGGTCGCTGATTTGTAATGCGGGTGTTAGCTAATTTGTTTTTATTCGTTATTAAAGAGATCAAGATTATACTCAAATTGTGAATTTGGATTTGTATAGTGTCATGAACTAGGTCAATACATGCGATACTCTGTTTCTCGAAAACTTAGACAAATCAATGCACTTGCGAAAAATATGATATGCTAACACTAACACTCCCCGTGCGGTATCGTGCCATTATTCGCACATCAACAACAGCACGCGTTCATTGATTTGTCTAATTTCTCTCGAAACAACACGTAGGGGAGATGCGGGAGAGTTGAGCCACACGGAGAGTTGAGCCACCCCCTATAACTCGAAAAGTAGTAACTTCGGGAGTAACTTACTAAAATTTATATTGGCATATATTGTTATATAGCATCAATAAGACATTCTTAGTGTTAAACTCTACTGTCATGTGTGCTCAGTATCAAAGATACCTAACAAAAAAACAAAAAATTCACTTTTGAGTGAAAAATAGACAAATGAATGTTTTGTCTTTTGTTCCCATAGCAAGACTTAGACTATAATGGCGGTAATTTGTTTATTGAATGAAGGGGGTATATATGACCATTATTTTAGAAAACTATTTTAAACTACCAAAAGTTCTACACCGGACAGGATTTGGTTATTTACAAAATGGTCACCATGAGGAGAGTTGAGCCATTGGTCATGGGGAGAGTTGAGCATAGGGAAAACATGTAGTAACATTTTGATTTTTGGACTAAAGGTGAAAAATGTATAATAAATGAGAGAAAATGTTATTTTGTGCCATGATAATAACAATTGAGCACCATATTTACTTTAAGGATTAATAAATCAAAAGTTGAAAAAATATGATTTTGTTTTTTTCACCAGCCATTGACTTATCATGCTGGCTCATCCTGAAATGGTGGCTCATATCTCCCATACTGTAGGGAGAGTTGAGCCACTTTACCAATTTTGTTCAACCCTTTTATATCAATAAGCCTTAACTGCTATCCCAACTGTTTATTGTTTCACAACGAAAACAACACTCTAAAGTTTTACTTACACTAATTTTTTACAGGTTTGTACTTTTCTTCCGCATACGGTGACACAAAATATAAAAATTGGCTCAACTCTCCTGCATCTCCCCTACGCGTTGGTTGAACTTCATGTATATTAGAAAGCACTACGTATGGCTCATAACATAAAGTGACTTGTACGTTTATAGACTTATACGACAGTCACCAAAGTAATATATCACATCACTGTACATACATGCAACCTGAAAGCAATGCAAACATTTCTATATTATTAGTGAAATATCTGCATTGACTTAGATACATTTGTATTGTTTATTATCTTCGATCCAAAGTCCTTCTCTACGATATACTACATATGACAAAACATTTGCCCCATCATTATAATTCATCACCAAACTATTACTGTTCTATCCATGTTTATGTGTCCTCATTCTCAGAATCTCAAAATACCTCAAGAGGTGCACGTGCCAATAGAGGAATGATCTATGTAAATACAACCCGCTCCTATTCGTCCCCTTGAGTGCAACACTTTCAACCATGAACAGTGCAACGAGGGTACTCAAACATTCAAACTTCCATCAGCCTATATAACCATGTGCCATTTATAATTCGCTTGTCAGGTTCTTTGTGCAGTTAGTTAATAGGAAAAACCGTTTTATTTATCACATCGACAGGGTGTCCCAGAATGATCTATACCGGGTTTCAAAATATATTAAAAATATAAAACAAATAGTGTTTCAATTAAAATACTTGCAATATGATGGTGCAAATGTTTCCTATTTATTCCGTTAATTTTATTGAGATATCTCTTTTTGTTCCGCTATGGCAAGACATAATCGAAAATCGATGAAAAACGTATTTTCATATTTTGGCTCATATAGTTCCTCTTTACAGCTATTCTCTCTAGCACTACCATCATTTTAAACAATGAATTCCATACCTCGAAGGTTTATTCAAAACTCCCGCCAAAGAAAGGATGGTTAAAATCATTTCAAGCTTAACAAATCCTGCCCTATTCAATCAAAGCTTTGTTTTCTATGCACACAACAATCGATTGTTATCAAAAAGCTGGTGTCAATAACAAGAAGGTGCAATAATAATTCGAATAACATTAAATAATTTATGTTTAAAAGGGTTTAGTGACCTTATACGACCTAGATATTCACAATGGATCATTGCGACAAAAACTTGAAATCTACTATTGTTACAAATAAATCTGTATTTTCCATCAGAAATGTCCGATTTTCAAAATCTAAAATTACTAAGAAAGCTGGGCGTTTGCGCACGATACATATGAAAACGGTTTGGACAATAGCAATAAAGTTCATACCGCAAAATACGTATTACCTCGGTATATATAGATTATTCTGAGACACCCTGTATTCGACTATGAATGCCCATTATTCGTTTTACCGCTATAGTTAAATATATGAATAAAACACCTTGAAGCAGCCTATAGCAAGTTGTAAGCCAAACAGCTGAGCATTCCATTTCGTACATTTCATTGAAGTTGCGTTTGGTTTGCCGACAAAGAGACAGCGATTAACCTTAGGGGATTGATTTTGGTTTCTATTTGCGTTTTTCTCTTCTGCCGTGCGATAATGCATTGGATTTACAGCATGAACCAATCACGTTCCTTAGACTTACAGATTACTTTTACATACATACACACACCTATCATATATAAAGTAATTTAAGAATATCCATACATATCTACACTCATCGTTGTGGATATAAAACCTTGTAAGAACTAAATTATAGTGTATGACAAGTTTACATTATTTGTAGCTCGATAGCAACAAGCGGAAACCCATTTACCATCTTGAACCCAAATTAATGCGAACCGACACGATAACAATGCACTATAAAAGGGGGTTATTCACGCAAATAGTATTATTTGCTCCCAACTAAGTGCATAGTGGCGTAACTACAGGGGAGGTGACAAGATAATCACCCACCCCGGATGTCCCCTCAATATATATATAATTATATATATATATATATACAAAACATTGTCAGTTATCCCCCTCCCCTGATCACATGTCTGTCTACCCTCATGCCCCTCCAACCCAAATTGAAGACCCTAGTTACTGTTTCAGTGGAAATAAATATCACAACGAGTAGAGCGGGGTGCGTCACTACTACACGTTGTTCACGTCAGGCCCGTAAGAAGGGGGGGCGATGGTGGCGATCGCCCCCCCTTTGAAAATCTTCCCCGGAAAATTTGTACACAGATGAAAAAATTTCGCGCGCTACGCGCTCATTTGTCTTCCAAAAATGAAATATTCTTTGCTACAAGCTTGTTTAGAGCCAAAATGTACCTCGATCGTGCACAAAATAGGTGCAAATTCGAAAATGTTCGCGCGCTACGCGCGCATATTTTACTCACAAAAATCTTCCGGTGATTTTTTTTTTTGAAAACGCCCCCCCCCTTTGAAAAAAGTGTCTTACGGCCCTGCACGTAGATAGTCACAGTTTCTGTCTATTGGGGAGGCACGAGTCTAGTGCTAATAAGACCAAGCTCGTCTCATTACCTTGATTTTTTCAAAAATCCAGGTATTGTATCTGACGTGTTTCTTCTTTTTTTTCTTTTTTTTCTTTCCTCAAACCCATCTAAAAAATGCTATTTTTTCTACAGTTTACATGCTACAATCACCAAACTTGGTCAGTAGAACCCCCCACCTAACCTTCATATAGGGTGTTCACAGTTTGGGGTCAAAGGTCACACAGGGGTCACTAGGGGTCAAAAGGTGATTTTCACTTAAAACGCATTTCCAATTTAGTGAAATGACCTAGGATCGTCAAAATTGGTCCACATATTCCTATTGACTGTACGCATTCTTCAAAGAAAGGTTTTTAAAAATAAAAATCATTTGGGGTCACTAGGGGTCAAAATGTCAATTTTCACTCCAGTCACTTAAAATGCTATTTATTCAAGAGAAAATGGCCCATGATTATCAGAATTGGTCAAAAGATTCCTTGGGTCCATGCACATATAGGGTGTTCAGCGAATAAAAGTGACATGTCATACGGGGTCACTAGGGGTCATTGAACTTTACGGAGGTAAAAGTTAAGACATGCTCCGATTCGGACCGGGTTTGTTGCATCTTGTATGGTTTGATGAGCTAAGAAAATATGTTAATCATATTGACCAGGTCAAAGGTCAAGAAGGGGTCACTAGGGGTCAAAATGTAAATTTTCAATTCGATCGCTTAAAATGCATCTTGTCTCAGAGGAAATGACTCATGACCTTCACAATTGGTCAAAAGAGTCTTTGGGTCTATGCACATATAGGGTGTTCAGCGATTAAAAGTGACATGTCATACGGGGTCACTAAGGGTCATTGAACTTTACAGGGGTAAAAGTTAAGACATGCTGCGATTTGGACCGAGTTTGTTGCATCTTGTTTGGTTTGATGAGGCAAGAAAATAAGTCAATCATATTAACCAGGTCAAAGGTCAAGAAGGGGTCACTAGGGGTCAAAAGGTGATTTTCACTTAAAACGCATTTCCAATTTAGTGAAATGACCTAGGATAGTCAAAATTGGTCCACATGTTCCTTTTGACCGTACGCATGTACAAAAGATCGGTTTTTAAAAATCATTTGGGGTCACTAGGGGTCAAAATGTAAATTTTTAATTCGATCACTTAAAATGCATCTTGTCTCAGAGGAAATGACTCATGACCTTCATAATTGGTCAACAGATTCCGTGGGTCCATGTTCATATAGGGTCTTCAGCGATTAAAAGTGACATGTCATACGGGGTCACTAGGGGTCATTGAACTTTACAAAGGTAAAAGTTAAGACATGCTCTGATTTGAACTAAATTTGTTGCATCTTGTTTGGATTGATAAGCCATGAAAATAAGTTAATCATATTGACCATGTCAAAGGTCAAGAAGGGGTCACTAGGGGTCATTGAACTTTACAATGGTAAAAGTTAATACATGCTCCGATTGGGACCGAGTTTGTTGCATCTTGTTTGAATTGATAAGCCGAGAAAATAAGTCAATCATATTGACCAGGTCAAAGGTCAAGAAGGGGTCACTAGGGGTCCTTGAATTTTACAGTAGTAAAAGTTAAGACATGCTCCGATTTGGACCGGGTTTGTTGCATCTTGTTTGGATTGATGAGCCAAGAAAAAAAGTCAATCATATTGACCAAGTCAAAGGTCAAGAAGGGTCAATACGGGGTCATTGAACTTTAAAAGTTGTAAAAGTTAAGACATGCTCCGATTTGGACCGGGTTTGTTGCATCTTGTTTGGTTTGATGAGCAAAGAAAATAAGTCAATCATTTTAATCAGGTCAATGGTCAAGAAGAGGTCACTAGGGATCATTTTCTCATAAAAAAATCAAGGTAGCCTGGTCTTAGACCGGAGCAAGATCTAGTTCGTTTTTTTAATGGTGTCAGACTAACGATAAAATAGAGGCTTTATTGACGTAATCTGTCACCAAAGGCATCCCCAGCTACACAAGACAATCCTGTTCTTATTGTGTTGATCTGTTATGTCATCCGTTACATTACTAAGTGATTGTTCCAACGGATTCTTTGACCCCCCAAAACATGGATGTAGCCCCTTAAATCACAACTCTAAGTACATCTTGGTCTGAGATATGGTCAAAATAACTCTAAAATGGCGGCCCATTTTGAATTGCGGCTATTATACCAAGATAGCTGAAGAAAATTGAAAATCACATTTCTTTATCATTGTATGACATATCAAGTGTAATAAACATGGTGTTCAAGAATCTACCCAAAATGTTTACTCAAGTCCATAAGGGCATGTACCGCTCATGCTTCAAGAAGTGGAGGATGAGGATGAGGATGCAACGGTGTATTGATGTCAAGGGAAGCGTCTTCATGGACTGTGACTGTATTTTTTTAAAATTGTATCGCCATCTTCAGGGCCAAGTGATAACAATTTTTTATCCACCCTTCTATGAGTAGCGTACTTTGTATCGACGCATTATTGATAATAATTGATGTGTACACACAGAAAAATCGCGACCTCGATATGTAAAAAAATAATATGTATAACGATGTTGTGTATATTTTCGACGAGTTTCTACACAACTTCGGTAGAATTGTTGTCCAACCAGTTTACCAGTTGGCATGTAGATATTAAAAATACACAATTAAACGCAAAGCGGAAATGTTACATAGTTTGTGTATTTTTTTACATATTAAAAAGGTAAAAGTGTCGAATTACATTCTTATAATGTACAAATCTTTCAAAAATACCACTTTGCGATGTAATTTTGCGCGCAAGATCGATCACACTTGAGCAAAATGGCGGACATGGCGGAGGCAGAAGAGCTGAAGCCCAAGTGGATAGAATTAATGAAGGCTTGGGGCCTCCAGTCTTTTGTTGAAGCATTCAAAGGCTATTTGTAAGGAAGTGCACATGCATGTATGATGTAATGTAATACGGCTCGGACCTGGGGAAGCTTCTATGGTTACGCTATCCGTGCATGTATACTGCACTGCACTCCCGGGACTCATTGCGTGATTGCGGCACTGCATTCAGCCATTCAGCATATCAATGTACTATGGTCAGGGGCGTCGATCCTGGGGGGGGGGGGGGGGGGGGGGGGACGAGGGGGACGTGTCCCACCTAATAATCACGTATTTAACTTTTAAGTTATACCTAATATTCATGTATTTAATTTTTAAATTATACCTAATAATCATGTATTTAACTTTTAAATTATACCTAAATGTATTTAACTTACCTAACTGGTGAGGTAAAAGAACTACATAAAAAATTATGTTATTATTTTACCTAATATTTATGTATTTTACTTACCTAACTGCTAGGTATATTTTACATAATTACAAATTCGGTAGAATATACCTATTTGTTCGAGAGTTCGTATTGCACCTAACGTTATGTATTTTTTTTACATAACTTACGTATTTTTTTTTCTGTGTGTAGGCCTATTTTATACATGTATACGCAGTGCTACAGGGAACTTACCAGGTAATACATACGCTCATTACTCTATACAAAGTATGTTCAACTTAAAAAGGGTGTAGTTCGTTTAGTCCTAAAACACTGTTTGTCTATTTACTTTTCGTCCAGAATCATTTGGCCCAAAAACGTTTTAGTCCTGTGCGAATTACTTCCAAAAATATGAAGACTAAAGCATTTTAGTCCAAGGTTTGCGTCGTCCTATAACCATGATAACATTTTGCCCTTATTCAATTTTGTCATATATAGACATTTTGTTCAGGACAAAAGCAAGCTTTCAATTGTTACGGTTTCGAACTTTAGTGACCGGCTCGCGGATTATGAATGAGAAAATGTTGTTATTTCCCGTGTAATCGATTGGCAGTTTTCAACAGTTAAATATTAATTAGCCAGCTGACCAATCAGATTGTTACTTTGAAGAAATAATCTATGAATATGTATTAATTCTACACACTATTCAAATCAGTCAGCAGATCTCCCAATCGTCTCCATATTGCATTGGAGGATCCGTCATGCATAGAAAAGTAAGGGGGGGGGGGCAATATCATGATTCTGTTGGTTGAGATTGGTTCTGTTGGTTCACTTGACAAGGGGAATCATGGAATATGACTGTCAAATTAGTTGTCGTTTAAGTTTTAACCTAGGTACGCCACTGATCATATTAACCATTGAAACAAGTAAATTAATAAAGAACAGATTATACTTGGTACCAAGAGTAAAATATACCTAGTGTTCTATACATGAAAATTATATTTGTTTGAATTGTAAAGTCAACGTGTAATATACTTCACAGATACTTATAAGTAAGTATTTGAATTTTTACCAAGCAGCAGCAGCAGCAGCAGCAGCAGCAGCATGGACTAAATTTAATCGGACTTAGTTCATTTGGATTAAATGTGTTTAACTTTTTAAGGCATAGACAAAAGGGTAATTGAAAAATTAAAATTGGCGAAAATAAAATGTGACAAAGTGTAAATGTACAAAAGGTTATTGAACCAATATGTTTTAGACAATGTGACATTGGCCCTAACATAATTGCCATTGGAAAAACTGTTGTATTCCCCCTAAAAATATCAAGTTTCAAAAGTGTGGATAATTTCTCCTCTCTAATTTGAGATATTGTTTCCGAAAATCGAATAACAATTAAGAATACTACATCTACGCATTTGGGGTTTGATCACGCACGATAATGTGACAGGTATATGATTACACGTTGGTGTACCGCGTTGGTATGTGAAATGAGCTATGGTCATTTTGATTGATTTTTAGAGAATTTTTTTTTAAAAAGGTCTCTGAATCTTGGATTAGCAAAAGAAAAATCGCATACGTCATAACCTATTTTCTAAAAATAAATAAATTCGCACAGCACTCACTTTAGCTTATTTGCAAAATGTTTGGCCTAATATGCCTCTTTTCAGGTTTTTTCTCCCGGGACAACCAAAATTACCCCCGGGCAACCAAAATTCACCTTTTGCAACCACAAATCTTACTAGAAGTTAATATATGCATTTAGATATTTCACAGATTTGTGAATGAAACAAAGTCAACGGCTAAATACTAAAATAATTCAAGTTTTATACGTCAAATATCCACACACAAAATGTACATATGTATCGTCCTTGCTGAGGATCAAGTTATTATCCTCTCCCATATATGGATTTGATCCAGCTCCAGCTGATCAACACTTGTTCAAGGCTACCCGTCGCCAACCAACTGCAACTGCAAGGTTTCAGATCCAGACCAAGACTCAGACTCGGATGCAGACATCACTGATCATGCAGAGGAGGAAATCCCGTTAAACGTTCTCAGTGCTCCAAGATGTTGTTGATGGTAGTGGTTCTGGTAGTTGTGGCATATATACTACTGTGGGAGAGGATGATGTCACAATTGTAGATCATATTGATTCCACTCCACAGGCTAACAAAGACGACGATGATGGTGATGATGACTAGATCAAGATGATGTGGAGTGAGAGTGATCAATCTGCTTCGAGGAGGAGTTAGGTTTGAAGGCTGAATTAGCAATAACAACAGCACAGCAACCCTAACCCTACTTACGTGTACCTTAACAATTGCAATATATAACAACTTGAATTGTACATGTACATTCAAGTTCACATGTTTTATGAGGTCGAGATTCTATATCTCAATATGTTTAGTAACTTACTGAAAGAATAATAAAAGTTACATATCCATGTTTTAAATTACTGTCATAATTGTTTACCATGTTTTCAATTAGGAAGCACATCAAAACTCGACCGCCCGGCAACCGCCGGTTCCGTGAAGTTCCGTGAGGTTGCAGCCGGTTTCTATTGTTCTAAACAATGATATGCGGTCCAACCGGGCGGAACCGCCGGTTGCCGCGCGGTCGAGTTTTGATTTGCTCCCTTAGTGTCATAATGTTTACAGTATTATAACTGTGACGTCTCGCGGCGCATAATCGCATTGGGCGTAAATTACTAAGTTAAACCAAATAAACACATAACATACGGACAACCAAAATATCTGGCGGACAACCAACATTTCCTGCTAGGTTTTGTCCGCCGGGCAACCGGTTTCTTCTCCTTAATTCGGACACTGCTTAGCTTAAAACCCTGTTGCAAGTATAATGCTATATGATTTGAAATTAAGTAGTAGTCTAACTGGGGCATTGAACACCGATCCGTTGACATAATTTTAAGGACGACCCATGCGCACCGCATTAACGTTCTAAAGATAGATATAGACCTAGAGATAGAAAGACTTATGACAATTGTAAGATTATGAGATAACGAGATTCGATTCTACACGTAGTAGCAATGCCGATCTTTGTTATTACTCGTACGGTGAAGTAAGTGCATATGCGTGTAAAACCGAATTAATTGACAACAACATGTTTGTTCCATTAGAAAGAGTCAGTTTGAAATAGCGCGACACAGCTATCAGAGTAAGGGCAATGAGGGGGCGCCGCTAGTAAAAATATGCGCGCTCGTTCTAAATAATTCTCGCTTACAAAATCTCACTAGAAATACGTTACAGTCACAGTAGACCCCTTTGCGACCAATATAGCTAAAAACAGCCGGAACACTTAGAACCTGGTTTAAAAGATTTCTCACTTGTCCGTCGACTTTGACCCTTTTTCTGTCAGTCAAATCGTGTGAATTGTTATTTGTCTTGCTGTTTAGGACATTATTAAATTGTCATAGTGTCATATTATATTTGGAACGAAATATCTGAAGTTTTAGGGGTTTTTTCTCGAACCACTGCGATCTGTGTACACTTAATACGTTGTAGAGTGGGGTATCCGGGAATTGATACTTCGTGAATACGGTAATTGCAGTGCCCATTCGACGAATAAGCGAATACTGGTAATCGTGTACGCTGACCGAATATATTCCAACTTCGAGATCTATAATAGACATGTCTGCTATTTTTTACAAGGTGTATTTGTTATTGTACATTTAATTCAATAAATTTGATGACATATAACGCGATTGCAACAATTTGCAAAATATGCCGTGAAACATACCGTTTGAAACATTGTATTCGATCATAAAAACGATAACACTCGTGCTATAATATGATAGGTAGTAGAGCCTCTTCGTGTTTTAATAAAACATTGGATTTCAGATCAATCAAAATAGACTTTGGTGCAGTATTCCAATCTATCTATCCACTAAATGTGAGATCAGAGTCGTAAAATGCTGTAATTATAAACGGTTCATTAGCAGTCTGCTCCGGAACGGAAGCGCGTTCGGCCTGAGGGCGTGCTATTTAGTGACGCACAGCAGTCAGTTTTTACACGGCGGCAGCATCAAGTGACGGTAATCCGTCTTCCGCTGAATGACGTATAAGCTTGATATTTCAATAGAGGGCGGGATTAGGAACGGTACTATCAATAGAGGGCGGGCTTGGGAACGGGACTACGTTTCTAAGGGAACGGCCTCATATTACAGTAATTTTCTAGATTAAGTTTTTAATCTATTTTCCCGGTTTTCAACCATAAGATAAGTCTCTTATCTCTGAGATAATGTTAAAAAAGCATCACTATATAATACTACAAGGCTTATATTCAACGTAAATATATCCCCCTTATCAACATGGTGTAAACTTGCCTAGAAATGGGTAGTTTCATCGCGGTATATAGGATCAAAAAGGAGTGATTTCGATCTGTATTGCGAGATGTTGGTGAGATAAAATCGGTACCAATTTGTTAAGATGATAATGTTGATGGAAATACAACGATTGCACACATTGATGGGTAGCCTACGCGTTATTACGGTGACGTTGGACACGAGTTGCCTTAGTGTGCCAATGTGTATTGGTTTAACACGTAATCGCGAATACCTATCGGAAAATTCTAAATATCACAATCCTAGGTAGGCCTACAACCTAAAATAATCCCAAAAGTAATGGAGTTGGATACGAACTCCAGTTTAAGTGTTCTTTCTACATTTTGCAAGTTAGATAACAGTGTTTGAACATATCTGGTAATTTTAAATTAGTCACGGATGGTATAAAAGGGATACTGATAGGCAATAATATAAAGGGTTCAACAAAAGAAAGTATACCACTTTGTTTACGTCATTTTGAGTAACATTCAATTTTTTTGACCAAACTGGCTAGATAGGCATTTAGATGAACCTTTTAGGCATAATTTGATACTAAATTTAAGGGCCAATTGGGGTCTTTCTATGTGTGTGTACAGCTAGGATTGACGGGGCTATCGATCGCACATTGCAAATGCGTTGGGTCGTACGACATTGTGTGTGTTAACAATTGGTCCTTGCAAATACGTTGGGTCGTACGACATTGTGTGTGTTAACAATTGGTCCTTGCTAATCCGGGGAAAAAATCGCGCGGAAGTGATACCGGTCGCTGATCCGCTGATGCGCTTGCCTTGGGGTCAAATAAAAATGTCTCAACTTCGAATGGCAAACTAGTCTTAATAATAATAATAAAGGTCTAAATGTTATTGTCATCGCAGCCAACTGAGCACGTCTTCTTTGCAATCGCTGCGAAAAAACCTTGATTAATTTAACAATATTTGCGCATACTGGTTCAGGAGCATGGAAGTGGGCCACAATCTCTTGCGTGTGTATTAAATAGAGCGGTGATTCCATTGAAACGGTGGTGTTGCATGATCGATTTCCTGTTTCACTCAAATCTGTGAAACATGTTTAATAATATCCATATTATAAGTATAGTAACACAACGCACATGTTCGTTGTCAAATCAATTAATCCATATAATAGATAATGTATTATAACATCTATATATAATGCAAGAATAAAAGTAATACAATTGGTATAAATGTACACTGTTGAACATTGTTTATACATTTATAAAGGAGCCCCTAATGAATCATAAATTATATTGTACGGGTATTCAAATTAGATGCGTTTATGCGCAATTCATGTTGAATGGCAAATCGTAAATTGCACTTTCACAACTACATGTATATAATACCGCCGATTTCATTGTTAGACGCCAAAATAATCCGAAGGACCGCGGTTCAGTTCCATATTTTAAATTTTACAGTTTATGGTAGTGACGTATTAATCTACTCAAATTATTTTTTGGTTACCTGGTTGCTTGTTGGTATTGTGGCATATCGATATTACTAAAGCCTTGATTTAGTTAGGATACATAATATCAGTCAGGCCAAACTGCCAAATCTCGAAACATGTAAATTGTTTCCGAATCTGGAAATTTACTCTATAATCATTTGTATACGCCATCGAAATCAGGAACGGAGAATATATATCTGGTATTTTCTGCCCACTGGGCAGGTTTATTATATAACACAATTCTCCTTGGTCCATATGAATAAACAGTTTAGAGTGCAAGTCATTCAGTCTATCAATCCAGTGATGATTGAAGGGATGATCCCCTCCGAGTGGGGTTTCCACACCCACCCCTCTGCAGGGATTGTAAATGATCAACGCAGACGGATCCAAATTGTCCAATAGATATCCATGTCCTTTCCCTCAATAGGGTGGTGGTTGGGGTTGACGGTGGTTGACATTACCTTTCGAGCGATGAGGCGTGAAGGGAAACTTCCAGATGAACCTGATGCATTGTGGGACATACCCACCGGGGGTGGGGGACGTCATAATGATGGATAGGTGATTTCTCGCGTCTACAAAACACATCGCATGGGCTTGCAATGTCATTTGTATACGCCATCGAAATCAGGAACGGAGAATATATATCTGGTATTTTCTGCCCACTGGGCAGGTTTATTATATAACACAATTCTCCTTGGTCCATATGAATAAACAGTTTAGAGTGCAAGTCATTCAGTCTATCAATCCAGTGATGATTGAAGGGATGATCCCCTCCGAGTGGGGTTTCCACACCCACCGCACCATTTATGGGGCAAACCCCACCAACCCAGGCACACACATGGGAGGGGTTAACAGAGGATGGGTCGGGAAAAGGTATGGACTGCAATGGAGATAAACTTGTAAGAGGCAAAACTAAATGTGAGGGTGATATTAAACATGATAAACCATGATGTCAAACCTTTAATGTCCTAAATATTCAGTCTATGATTGAAAGCCATGCTATCAGTCACCCTAAAAGACTTAGACCGAAGGGACTGGAGATAGCCATGCTACATGAACCTGTCCCTGTGGTCCGGAAACTGAAAGTTGTTGAACTATATCGAAATGAATATAATGCAGTGTGGAACTCCTATTCAAATATGCCAAGTCAGAACGATTAGGATAGCCCTGCTATATAAACCCAGAGAACTGATGACAAATAAAAGCAATTTAAAACGCGCCTTTAATATCGTCGCCCCATATATAGTAGTTAGAACGAAGGAGATAGCCAAGCTAAATAACCACGTCCTTGTAACTCAGAAAGCGAAAACGAATTGTTGAAATACCATTCAATCGCTATTCGGATCCTACACGCCCGGGTAAAAGGTAAATCAATGTCAGTTACCAAGGGAAAACAATTGTACGCGTTGTTGTACTGAAAGCGGCGGAGATAGCCATGCTAAAACTCCCATAGCATATGTATGTAAGACCATGAAAGTATGGATGATGAATCAGAGCCTATTGATATGGTCAAGACCGCAACGCTAAGTCCTACACTGTAATCATGCTAGTATGACAGCCATGTACTGCAAGGCAAAGATATCATCCTGTACCCATACTCCAAGCGCCGGATTTAAAAGTTATCAAGGCATTTGCTAATGGACATACTAGTGCAAATCACACGATAAACTAGCCAATTCTCTGTATATCATGAATTAGTTCACCCCCTCGTGTTAATTCATACATGGAATTACGCTCCCCTAAGTATGAAATGTAATAGAGAACTGTGACATGAACATATCTGGTAAGAAATAATCAGAAATTGTGCTAAGGACTGAGAGTGGTGCAGTGGGTGTAGTGCGGCTGACTGGCACTGTTGAAAGAATATTACCAGTGTGTGAGTCGTACAGTGCTGTGAGAGTTTATTCACCCAGCTTGTGAATAATTCTAGCGTCGTCTTGCGAGATGTCATCCTTCTGGAAGATATCCTGGAGTAAATTAAAAGAAAAGAAAGGGTGCAGTATCACAAAGTTCCTCATATTCATTTATTCGATTAAATTCCTCATATTCATTTACTCGATTTATCGAGTATAAAATAGAGAAGTAAAGATCATACAAAATTATTCCCTTTAACAACAACGAAATCCAGTAGGCTGTGATCGAACCCAAGCAAGCTACCTGCCTGAAGTAAATAGTTATGATGCACCCAAGTATAACATCACATGCGGTGGCAATTTTAGAACGAAATGAAAATACTGTGGTAAAAAAGCCAAATATGCTGAGCGCCCTTAAATTGAAAATACTGTGTTAAATGTGTCAGACATACAAATGTAGATCAACCTAGCGCCGTAGGAATCCATGCTAGAGGTAGTGTGGAGCCAGGAAAAGTAAAACCCTGGTAATTTACCTAGTCAGTCCACGTAATACCATATTGAAAGAAACTTACCATTGGTAAAGCTCCACATGAAACTGAAGAAGATCAAATACATGTAAACACTGCGGAGGCAGTGTACGCTCGCCATGTCTTTGGACAGCCGTGCCATTCGACTATCCTCGTTTTAAAATTAGGGAATTTATGTCCAATATCAAAGCTACCCGGCGGCATGAGAGTGCGAATATGGTGGTAAGAACACCTTTACTTATTAATGATAAATGAATATCCAATCAAGAATGCGAAACCCTACTACTTGAATAAGAACTCCCCTAAACCGGGAAAATGTAAAAGGTAGCATGGTGGCGTATTGGCAGAGTAAAAATAAAATAAACTAAAACAACAGTGCAATTAATAATGAAGATAAGACCAAAGTAGCCCTCCCCCCCCCCCCCCCCCCCCCCCCCTGTATCCTGAAATTACCTAGAAATTACCAGAAGCACAGAGCATGTAAAAAGTAACACGGATGCTCTCTGCCTCCTTTATCATGTTTATTGAAAAGGAAAGAACATGGTGAAATAATGGTGAGACGACCACACTGGAATAGGGTCGGAGCAGCATTAAAAAAAAAAATTAAAAAAAAAAAACCCCAATGAACTAGCTGGATGAGAAGATGGGACTAGCCAACAGTGGACTAGCCTTGCTAAAGCACTTTAGGTTCCCTTGCGCATGAATATTATGGAAAATGTGAGCGACCCCCTCCCCCTAATTACTTTATGACGAGTGAAATAATTGAACATACAGTGCACAGAAATACGAACTATAGTTACTAGGATGCTGTGGAGAGCGAGACTGGGAAGCATTATCCATATAAATAACTATAGACACAACAATGACACAACACGACATGACAATCAAATTCCAACACTGTGACAAATAACCAGGCAAGACCGGGCTGAAACGTAATTGGAGCTTGCATCACCAATGTTGTCAAAAGTGACTGGGCAACGAAACCGTGGTAATGCACATCCCCGTTAGTAACAACAAGTGGGTATAGTCGGCACTGGTTGAAAAATATGCAGGCCCAGGGAACATTAATAGACCACAAAGTGGTGAAATAAAATTCTGGCACAGTGGCCATAGAAACGCTACCCATAGGCAGACTGAAGCCAACACGGCATTGTGAGCAATAGTTTCATTGGCGAGCCCATACGATGCTTAACGCTCCCCGCGCAAAAGCACTCCATGCGTACACGCGGATTATGGCCAAACGCACAAGAATTTGCCGCACGCACGCTTCGCACATATAAGACACAGTGCGCCTGTTGCTTTCACGCTCGCGCCCTCACTTTCAGTACTCATTAGCTGCAGTAAGCAGGCATCGCCAATTTGAAACTGTTAGACTATAATAATAAATACTAACAATTAAGTATTATGTATATAAAAAATTTAAAAAATTTAAAATTAACCACATGATTAAGCATGTGGACCATCGCCACGCCCTGAAAATCACAGAGCAGGATAAAATGTAAAAATTAAAAATAGAATACAAAACCTGGGCCTGATATCAACATCACAAGACAAAACAAGACAATTCACCCTTATTATGAAACCCACGGCCTAATTTTATCACACACTCTATCAATCAATCAATCAACCAATCAATCAATCAATCGATCAATCGGCCTAATATTATCACACCCTCAATCAATCAATCAATCAAACAATCAATCAATTAATCGATCGGCCTAATATTATCACACACTCAATCAATCAATCAATAAATCAATCGGCCTAATATTATCACACACTCAAACAATTATGCAATCCATCAATCAATCCATCAATCAATCAATCAATCGGCCTAATATTATCACACACTCAAACAATTATGCAATATATCAATCAATCAATCAATCAATCAATCAATCAATCGGCCTAATATTATCACACACTCAAACAATTATGCAATCAATCAATCAATCAATCGGCCTAACATAATCAATCAACCGGACTTATATTATCAAACAATCAATCAATCAATCAATCAATGTTACAAATCAATCATTCGGCCCAATATTATCAATCAATCAATCAATCGGCCCAATATTATCAATCAATCAATCAATCAATCAATCAATCAATACTATCACACAATCAATCAATCAAACAATCGGCCTAACGTTATCGCACCATTAATCAACCAATCGGCCTAACACTATCACACAATCAATCAATCAATCAATCAATCGGCCTAATATCATCACACATTCACACAATCAATCAATCAATCGGCCTAACATTATCACACAATCAATTAATCAATCAATCAATCGGCCTAAGATTATCACACAATCAATCAATCAATCGGCCTAACACTATCACACACAATCAATCAATCAATCAATCAATCAATCAATCAATCAATCAATCGGCCCAACATTATCACACAATCAATTAATCAATCAATCAATCAATCAATCGGCCTAACATCACACAATCAATCAGTCAATCAATCGGCCTAACACTATCACACACAATCAATCAATCAATCAATCAATCGGCCCAATACTATCACACAATCGATCAATCAATCAATCGGTCTAACATTATCACACAATCAATCAATCAGTCAACCAATCGGCCTAAAACTATCACCCAATCAATCAATCCATCAAACAACCGGCCTAATATCATCACACACTCAATCAATCAATCAACCAATCAATCAATCAATCAACCAATCAATCAGCCTAATATTATCACACAATCAATCAACCAATCAATCAGCCTAATATTATCACACAATCAATCAACCAATCAATCAGCCTAATATTATCACACACTCCATCAATCACTCAATCAATCGCCCTAATATTATCACACACTCAATCAATCAATCAATCAATCAATCAATCGGGCTAATATTATCACACACTCAATACATCAATCGCCCTAATATTATCACACTCAACCAACAAATCAATCAATCAATCAATCAATCAATCAATCAATCAATCAATCAATCAATCGATCAACCAACCAATCAATCAATCAATCAATCGGCCTAATATTATCACACACTCAAACAATTATGCAATCAATCAATCAATCGGCCTAATATTATCACACACTCACCAATTTTGCAATCAATCAATCATTCAATCAATCAATCAATCAATCAATCGGCCTAATATTATCACACACTCAAACAATTATTCAATCAATAAATCAATCAATTAATTATCTAAACATATTAACTTCATGGTTAAGCATGAGGCACACGCGTCACGCCCTGAACTTCACAGAGCATGAAACAATTAAATGAATCCTGGGGCTGATATTATCATCACAAGACAATTCACCCTCAATATGTATATTGAAACCAACGGGCCTAATACTAAATTAGTCTACCTGGCCTTAGTCCCGTCGGGCCTAATATTATCATATTACATCAAATCATTGCTTGATGCGTATATTGTAAAATGAAACCAACAGGCCTAATATTATTAATATTATCCAAAATTATTACAATCGCATATAATAATGCAACCAATAGACTATAATATGTTATTGTAACACACCCCTATGATATCCATGTACATGGTAAAACCAACGGACATAATGTAATATTATATTTTATCGTGCCTCCCCCCCCCCCCCCCCCCCCCCCCCCCCCCCCCCCCCCCGTTCGTGTACCACAAACCTATATCGGACCCGCCTACACCCAGATCGGAAGTAAACGGTGGTGAAGCGTGCTGAATGACAACACCAGACCGTCGCACAATTAAATGGCCTAGGAGAAGAACCCGTCGCTGTTGCGAGGGCACCCCGGGTAGTGCAATTGGGCCGTTGCCATTGCCATGGTGCGCGCTAATTGTAGTGCGTATCGGAACGCTCTGTGAGCTGCCACGATGTCCTATATTTAATATTCGAGCCTGTAATTATTACGGCGGACCACTTTAAAACGTAGATTTATTGGAAAAGGGGTGGTCAACGAACAATTCGAAGGAACAGTAATGGGCTATAAATAACCACCAACCCCTATGACCCGTCACTAAACTAAACAAATGATTAAAACCGCTAAACAAGGCAGATTTATACGAGAGAAAAATAAATTGACATTACCTTTCGAGCGATGAGGCGTGAAGGGAAACTTCCAGATGAACCTGATGCATTGTGGGACATACCCACCGGGGGTGGGGGACGTCATAATGATGGATAGGTGATTTCTCGCGTCTACAAAACACATCGCATGGGCTTGCAATGTCATATAATACTTATACTTTTGCCATTGGTAATATTAAAACGTGAATGAAAAAACCCACCTACGTACTTTAGCATTTTCAGGCAATTAGATATTTAATTTTATCAAGTCGAATTCATAATCACATACCATACAACATAATTTGCCATTTTGAAGAACTTATTTTCACGCCTCGGAGCCTCCAGATATATTCGTGAAATGAAATAAATCGCAAAATTAAGTTCCTTGCATGGCGTCTTTATCTAAAGATAGAATATCAATGGGGAATCATATTTAGCAAATTATTTTCCAAGTTTTGACCAAAGTTTATACATTTTAACTGTGAGGTTTTATATGTTTTAGAACAAAAGGCTCATTATCTGTTTGGTCATTAATAGTCTAAATAGAGCTATAGATATCCGTAAATCTGGTCCAGCAGTATGACTGAGGGCCCGAATCTCTTGCGTGCAAACTATTACACGGTGTTGTCAGTATCAGCTCAGTCACAACATTTGTTGGACACCATTAGACCATATGGTTCATCCAACGCCCAATGATATTTAATTATTTCAATCTTGCGTCATAGCAGTAAATTTATATACGCGTGAAATATTTAATCTTGTGACATCTGACAGAGGATCCGACGCAGAAATAGATTATTTTATTAGTTACAACAGTTTTCAAACGAATCGCAAACACAGCGCTATGAAAGGTATGTGGTAGGGTTGATACTATTTCCAAATTACATAGTTTTATCAAAACCAAGAAAATGAGTTCGTCGATAACGTTATTCTATTGAACAAAAAAAGTATTCAACCGATGATAGCAAAATTATATATTTTTGGAAAGATCTCATATATGGGAATTCAAAAATGCCGTTTAAATTAAATATATATTTGTAAACTCTATTAAAAATGAAATTTAAACGTTTGTGCTCATTCACGTCCCGATATAGTATATTATTATTATTTCAACAAGTTACCCTTGACAACCATTATGTTCTGATGGGTAATTGCATGAGGATCAGTAAAAGTATGATTGGGATACAAATATTATTGAGCTTTAATCAAAATATGAAGAACAAAAAAAAATCGATATTTGTTAACATTCTTTATCACAACATGTTACCATTAGGTCCTATATAAATTCCAATAGAGTATTTGGATTTCTTGTGAGATTTCCACTCAGAAATAAATACTTTTTATAGAGTAGAAGTAATTATTGCGATATGCTAAATCGAATCTCAGATGGTGTAAATTGTTAAAATCTAGACATGCAACGGGAAGGGTGGCGAGTTCATAATACATGGCCATATGCATTGATGGAGTACAATACCAATCACTTGGATCAATAACTTTTACAAGTTACTAATGACCCTCCGTGCAAGTACCCTATAAAGAGCATGGTCTGTAACATGTCCTTTCGTAATGGACATTGGGTCGTATAGGTTTCGTCGACAAAAGGGCGTATAACGATATAGAAATATGAGCGCCACGCAAAATAGACCCTATGTCACAGAGGTCAATGTATGTCTGACGTTGCACAAAATTGACAGATTTTTTCAACATAGCATGAAATTAAGCAAAGTCGACATGCAAAAACATCATTATCATGGTTTGTGCATTTATGAAACCTACTGCAACTTTTTCTTACAATAAGAAACTAATTGCAAATAGTACAATTTGGGCATTTTTGTCGATTTCTAAAAAGGCATCCCCAATGAGAGTTTCCGGAACACGCATTCGTTTTCTGTCGTTTTACCATCACTTTGATTGGTAATATGGGTGCAAGCAGTAATCTTGATGTCCTGATCTTCAAGATATCTCCTGACCTGATAAAGATTCTAAAGTGCTCACCAAAATAAATTCATACACCTTATTTCTGTCCCTTAGAGTGACATGCTAGATATATAGACATTTGGAAGAATCTTTTTGGCACAATTTGGTACCAAATTTGCCACAAAACGACAAAAATTAGCCATGATTAGCACCAGTTATTGAACATCCGTGACGTTTCCAAATGTGCATGTTCAATATACTATCTGGTTTAAACATGTACTTCCCATACTATAATATAACATTGGAATCAAACATATGCATGCTAAGATTGAACTCATTTCTGTTCGAATTTCTGATTTTGGTATGGATGTATTTTAACGTCATTTTACGTTCTATATATTCAAATTGTAGCTTATCCTCCACAACCGCTTGGCTATCCACCTCAACAAGGCTATCCACCTAATGATACAAACCAACCTGGGGCTGTTCAATTCAACCAAGTGAGTAATCTATAATATTATTGTGGCGAGTCCGTTTGTCCGTCCAATGCCGGGTGCAGATTCCTGCCCATCTGCCCATGCAATCGCTATGCTCGGGGATCTTTGCCTGAAGCGCTTGCTTGCGGTTTAGGTAACAATATATTTGAAATCGGTGATTGAAAACAAATTTCCGAACTTTCTTGAACAGTTTAGTAAATATTAGCCCTAATCATTATCATAATTATTATCAATAATGTTAGCCCCGATTAGTTACAATGGTCTAAGGAAATGTGCAATGCAGGTAATGTACATGTATTGAGGTCCAGCAGTATATCTTAGTACTTGCTTTCATTACGTTCCAGTTACCTGTTAAGTTTGAGCCCAAGTTTGAGATATTTTCTACCAGGTTGAACTGGCCATGACGCTAGTATTTACGTGTGAACATGGTGTGAATAGTGTAAACACCCTGGACCAACTGTCTGGGACCCAAAAGAAATTCAACACTCCAGCGATGTGCCTTGCCACATGTGTTGACCTTTAGCTCCATTTGGGCAAATTTTAGAACTAAAATCTGCTCTATATCGTAACTTTTGATTTGACAACATCTGAAATATCACTAGTTTTTAAAACAAATTGACTAGTTCAAACATTAAATTTCTTAACACAATAACTTTGAAAAATCTTGTGTTGGGCTCTAAGTTCCACCTAAGAATTGGTCAATCCAACACCATTGACCACAGACTGGAAGACCTTGAGTATGGCCAAGGCGCAGCAGTCTACAATATTGCCACATGACTTGGCACACGTGGTGACTTTCAGCCACCTTTGGGCTAGATTTAAAACTAATAAGGGATAATATACTGTGATTCGTTTTCGAAATTTGAACTTTTGATTTTACGAAAAAGCACTAGTTTCTGTGATAAATTGAAGTTCAAAGTTTGAATTTCTTAACACAACAACTTTCAAAAGTAAGACATTGGGCTTGTAGTTCCACCCAGAAAATCATCCAATTTTAATTGAATCTAACTAAAGGAGTGTCTGGGTGAAATTTCAACATTTTAGCTAACCTCGTTAATAGCCAATGGATTTCAATCGTTCGACCAGCAAACGATATGAACATTGACTCAATATTTCCATAATTTAACACTTTTATCAAAATAAAAACCAAAATAAAAAGTCCCATAAACAACACTTGAAGTACGCCAGCCGAAACAGACCAACAGATCTCCCCAAGCGCCTAGAGCCTTCAGCCATGTTTGGGATAGCGGTAGAAATGGTAGCGAGCACGTTGGCAAGACAGAGGTGGTGTGAAATAAATCAGTTAAATGGTGTAGAAGGGGATGATTTATTACCTCTGATATAGCTTGGAATCGGGGGTAACAAGAAGGCTGGAAATATACAGCCAAATTGAACCGTAATGTTGATGCATTTTTTCTTCTTCAGAATGCGCCTACACAAACAGTGATTATTAGACAAACACAAGCCACTCAGCCAAGCGACTACTTGGCCTTTGCCATCATCGTCACTATTTGCTGTTGCTTGCCATTTGGAATAGTTGCTATCGTCAAATCTGGGAATGTAAGTGGTGTAATGCCGGTAAAAGGTCCATTTTTTGTGTGTTTTACACACGTTATGGCAATTGATTTTAGTGCACCTATTTTATGTTAGCATGTTGAATAGATTAAGTTATATGTTTTTTGAAGATTTTTCAGTGTTTGCTCCTCACAAGTTGTTACTTTCACACTTATTCAGGTACACATTTCACAAAATCGAGAAGTCTTATTTAACATATAGTACTGCAAAGTGTGCAGAAAACAAATATGTAAACATTAAAGAAATAAATGCTATTCAAGTTAGATCTGTCAACAAGTATTCCCCATATGCCACGAAATTTATATATAGCCATGCATAAATTGCTATAGTTGTTCGAATATGTTTGATGAATTGTTTTGATCCAGAGTAAATATTCATTCATATATGAATTGTTCGTATGATTCTTGTCCGATTGGGTATATTGTACATGTATCATTGTTAAAATTATTTATTTCTAAAAATTACCAAATTCAAGCCTACAATCAGAGAAATAATGTGTTCGAACACTGACCCTAATTGCTAGGCTGTTTGTACCAAGTACGATGTACGATCGCCTTAACATGCCTAATGCCATTCCCGTTCTATCTGTTCCTTTCATTAGGTACGCAACCGATTCACTGCTGGTGATGTTGCTGGAGCTGAGGAGGCATCTCGGTCTGCCAAGGGTTGGTCCATTGCAGGTCTGGTGATAGGAATCGTGTCATACGTCATCGGAATAATTGCCTATGTTCTCTACTTTGTCTTTGTATAGTCAATAGTCACAGCAGCTGTTGACAACGCAAATACGTGGGACATCGACAATGCGTGGGACAACACGTGGGAAAACAGCTTCTTTGACAACATTTAGGCGCACTCTGGCTCTTTGGGTATAATAGATTTGTGAACACGCAGGCCCACATCCATATAATATTGTAGATGATCTTTGAATAAGTTCACCAGGATTGTAGATTGAAATGTTTAAAAACAAATTTAAAAATTCCGTTCGGAAGACTTCTTTTAACATGTTTAAATAGAAAGCTTTATAGCTTACAAGTTCACGAATCTTCATACGTTCATACCTAATTGGCGTATATTTTGTTAAAGTAAAATTGTGCTGGTGTGAATTACTATAGTACAGTCAAAACCACAGTCAAAAGAGTCATTCTTTTAACGATTTAAGATGTGTTCTGTTTTAAACGCAGCGTTAGCTTTTATTATATAATACTTGCTTTGATTTGCTTCGTCTCAATGGCAAAAACAAGTCATAATACAATAAATTGACATAATTATGTTTAGGTCTATGTTTTTAGGTCCTCCTAATACGTCAGGCTCCTTCCCAGCCTTGGTAAAATTGAATATAACGAACAAAATATCACATGTACCATGGAACTTCCATGGATGTACATAATTAAAGGCAAGGTTTCCCACAGCAGATGACGAGTGGTCTACCCATGCACTAGTATGGACCGCTAGTCATAAGGTAGGGTTAGGATTAGGGGTTAGAGTTTGGGTTAGGATTAGGGTTAGGGTTAGGTTTAGGGTATGGGTTAGGGTAGGAGTTAGGGCAGATTATGAATAATGAGCATTATGACTAGCGACCCTTATGACTAGCGAGTTTGACCCGATGACGACACGAAGAGAGTATAACAGCCTTACACCACAATATTATTACTAGGTAACCCAACGCACAACCATCCACAGTGGGGGTTTAAAACCAGAAATATAATTGGCCAATAATTGGCCAGGTGATAATGTTGTAAATGACATTTTATTGTAAATGGTGCAACTTTCTTCTTGGCATCTTTATGATGAAAGAGAATTATGTATTCGTCGTCTCACTGTTTGAATTTCCTAGAAATCCAATATGAACTTCGGAAATATGCAGTTTTGAAGCGTGGCATGTCAACAAGCATTTCCACCAATTTTGTAAAAAATAAAAAGCCCGTGCAATGCATTTGTCGTTCGGGTTTAAGGCCTTAATTTTTTTTTTTTACAAAACCAATTAAGGATAATTTAATGAATGGTTATTGTACGATGGTTGTGTAATTTGTGTTTAGCAATGGTATCAGCTGTCCTTCTAACCTAATGAAGTGCTGCTATGATAAAATGTGCTGGTTAGCTCCGAATGAAATACAAATGGAATGTATGACTGGTATGGTTTCCAGTCAAACGTTGGGAAATGATTTTAAACCTATTTACAGATCATCGTATATATCTCAAGAAAAATGTACAGATCAACCGTAGGTGTATACTTTTTTGTGTGTGTATATAAAGAGCAAATGTGAACAATAGCCCAACAGACATTAACAAGGTTAATGAAGTGAGTGATTATAATATATATAAATGTTTCTAAAGTTATCAACTCTCCCATGTTTTGGACCCAGTTTTTTAAATACGTTGCATTGATCAGGTCACTATTAGTCGTCTTCGTATTGCTTTTTCCTTTTCCTTGTCACTCTATGAACAACTCTCTCTGGCCTGCGACACTGTGAGTTAGGTGCGGTATTACAGTTTTTTTTAAGGGCCTTGGCTATTAGGAGCTATTTATGTGTATATTATATATTCTAACAGTAGCCCTTTTTTGCTAAATGTAACGAGATTTTTGTTACTATTATACATGTATATGTATAGGGATCGTATATTAGCTATCGCTATCAGCTAAAGGGGTACCCCTAACAAAAGTAATGTTTAGCTTATATTAGCTACTCCTATCTGCTAATGGGCTATCTTGATTTTATATTTTTTCCCTGGAAAACGTAGCTATTGAGCTATCAGCTATCACAACCCGTTAGCTTATATTAGCTACCCCTATCTGCTAATGGGCTATCTTGATTTTATATTTTTTCCCCTGGAAATCGTAGCTATTGAGCTATCAGCTATCACAACGCGTTAGCTTATATTATATACCCCTATCTGCTAATGGGCTATCTTGATTTTATATTTTTTTCCCCTGGAATACGTAGCTATTGAGCTATCAGCTATCACAACCCGTTAGCTTATATTAGCTACCCCTATCTGCTAATGGGCTATCTTGATTTTATATTTTTTTCCCTGGAAATCGTAGCTATTGAGCTATCAGCTATCACAACCCGTTAGCTTATATTAGCTACCACTATCTGCTAATGGGCTATCTTGATTTTATTTTATTTTTTCCCTGGAAATCGTAGCTATTGAGCTATCAGCTATCACAACCCGTTAGCTTATATTAGCTACCCCTATCTGCTAATGGGCTATCTTGATTTTATATTTTTTTCCCTGGAAATCGTAGCTATTGAGCTATCAGCTATCACAACGCGTTAGCTTATATTAGCTACCCCTATCTGCTAATGGGCTATCTTGATTTTTTATATTTTTTTCCCTGGAAAACGTAGCTATTGAGCTATCAGCTATCACAACCCGTTAGCTTATATCAGCTACCCCTAGCTATCTGCTAATGGGCTATCTTGATTTTATATTTTTTCCCCCTGGAAATCGTAGCTATTGAGCTATCAGCTATCACAACCCGTTAGCTTATATTACCTACCCCTATCTGCTAATGGGCTACCTTGATTTTATATTTTTTTCCCCCTGGAAATCGTAGCTATTGAGCTATCAGCTATCACAACCCGTTAGCTTATATTAGCTACCCCTATCTGCTAATGGGCTATCTTGGTTTTATATTTTTTTTCCCTGGAAATCGTAGCTATTAAGCTATCAGCTATCACAACCCGTTAGCTTATATTAGCTACCCCTATCTGCTAATGGGCTATCTTGATTTTATATTTTTTTCCCCTGGAAATCGTAGCTATTGAGCTATCAGCTATCACAACGCGTTAGCTTATATTAGCTACCCCTATCTGCTAATGGGCTATCTTGATTTTATATATTTTCCCCTGGAAAACGTAGCTATTGAGCTATCAGCTAATACAACGCGTTAGCATATATTAGCTACCCCTATCTGCTAATGAGCTATCTTGATTTTATATTTTTTTCCCTGGAAATCGTAGCTATTGAGCTATCAGCTATCACAACGCGTTAGCTTATATTAGCTACCCCTATCTGCTAATGGGCTATCTTGATTTTATATTTTTCCCCTGGAAGACGTAGCTATTGAGCTATCAGCTATCACAACGCGTTAGCTTATATTAGCTACCCCTATCTGCTAATGGGCTATCTTGATTTTATATTTTTCCCCCCTGGAAATCGTAGCTATTGAGCTATCAGCTATCACAACGCGTTAGCTTATATTAGCTACCCCTATCTGCTAATGGGCTATCTTGATTTTATTTTATTTTTTCCCCCTGGAAAACGTAGCTATTGAGCTATCAGCTATCACAACGCGTTAGCTTATATTAGCTACCCCTATCTGATAATGGGCTATCTTGATTTTATATATTTTTCCATGGAAAACGTAGCTATTGAGCTATCAGCTAATACAACGCGTTAGCATATATTAGCTACCCCTATCTGCTAATGGGCTATCTTGATTTTATATATTTTTCCCTGGAAATCGTAGCTATTGAGCTATCAGCTATCACAACGCGTTAGCTTATATTAGCTACCCCTATCTGCTAATGGGCTATCTTTATTTTATATTTTTTCCCTCGAAAACTGTAGCTATTGAGCTATCAGCTATCACAACCCGTTAGCTTATATTAGCTACCCCTATCTGCTAATGGGCTATCTTGATTTTATATTTTTCACCCTGGAAAACGTAGCTATTGAGCTATCAGCTATCACAACCCGTTAGCTTATATAAGCTACCCCTATCTGCTAATGGGCTATCTTGATTTTATATTTTTTTTCCTGGAAAACGTAGCTATTGAGCTATCAGCTATCACAACCCGTTAGCTTATATTAGCTACCCCTATCTGCTAATGGGCTATCTTTATTTTATATTTTTCCCCCCTCGAAAACGTAGCTATTGAGCTATCAGCTATCACAACCCGTTAGCTTATATTAGCTACCCCTATCTGCTAATGGGCTATTTTTATTTTATATTTTTTTCCTCGAAAACTTAGCTATTGAGCTATCAGCTATCACAACCCGTTAGCTTATATTAGCTACCCCTATCTGCTAATGGGCTATCTTTATTTTATATTTTTCCCTCTAAAACGTAGCTATTGAGCTATCAGCTATCACAACCCGTTAGCTTATATTAGCTACCCCTATCTGCTAATAGGCTATTTTTATTTTTTATTTTTTCCCTCGAAAACTTAGCTATTGAGCTATCAGCTATCACAACCCGTTAGCTTATATTACCTACCCCTATCTGCTAATGGGCTATCTTGATTTTATATTTTTTTCCCCCTGGAAATCGTAGCTATTGAGCTATCAGCTATCACAACCCGTTAGCTTATATTAGCTACCCCTATCTGCTAATGGGCTATCTTGATTTTACATTTTTTTCCCTGGAAATCGTAGCTATTGAGCTATCAGCTATCACAACCCGTTAGCTTATATTAGCTACCCCTATCTGCTAATGGGCTATCTTGATTTTATATTTTTTTCCCTGGAAATCGTAGCTATTGAGCTATCAGCTATCACAACGCGTTAGCTTATATTAGCTACCCCTATCTGCTAATGGGCTATCTTGATTTTTTATATTTTTTTCCCTGGAAAACGTAGCTATTGAGCTATCAGCTATCACAACCCGTTAGCTTATATCAGCTACCCCTAGCTATCTGCTAATGGGCTATCTTGATTTTATATTTTTTCCCCCTGGAAATCGTAGCTATTGAGCTATCAGCTATCACAACCCGTTAGCTTATATTACCTACCCCTATCTGCTAATGGGCTACCTTGATTTTATATTTTTTTCCCCCTGGAAATCGTAGCTATTGAGCTATCAGCTATCACAACCCGTTAGCTTATATTAGCTACCCCTATCTGCTAATGGGCTATCTTGGTTTTATATTTTTTTTCCCTGGAAATCGTAGCTATTAAGCTATCAGCTATCACAACCCGTTAGCTTATATTAGCTACCCCTATCTGCTAATGGGCTATCTTGATTTTATATTTTTTTTCCCCTGGAAATCGTAGCTATTGAGCTATCAGCTATCACAACGCGTTAGCTTATATTAGCTACCCCTATCTGCTAATGGGCTATCTTGATTTTATATATTTTCCCCTGGAAAACGTAGCTATTGAGCTATCAGCTAATACAACGCGTTAGCATATATTAGCTACCCCTATCTGCTAATGAGCTATCTTGATTTTATATTTTTTTTCCCTGGAAATCGTAGCTATTGAGCTATCAGCTATCACAACGCGTTAGCTTATATTAGCTACCCCTATCTGCTAATGGGCTATCTTGATTTTATATTTTTCCCCTGGAAGACGTAGCTATTGAGCTATCAGCTATCACAACGCGTTAGCTTATATTAGCTACCCCTATCTGCTAATGGGCTATCTTGATTTTATATTTTTCCCCCCTGGAAATCGTAGCTATTGAGCTATCAGCTATCACAACGCGTTAGCTTATATTAGCTACCCCTATCTGCTAATGGGCTATCTTGATTTTATTTTATTTTTTCCCCCTGGAAAACGTAGCTATTGAGCTATCAGCTATCACAACGCGTTAGCTTATATTAGCTACCCCTATCTGATAATGGGCTATCTTGATTTTATATATTTTTCCATGGAAAACGTAGCTATTGAGCTATCAGCTAATACAACGCGTTAGCATATATTAGCTACCCCTATCTGCTAATGGGCTATCTTGATTTTATATATTTTTCCCTGGAAATCGTAGCTATTGAGCTATCAGCTATCACAACGCGTTAGCTTATATTAGCTACCCCTATCTGCTAATGGGCTATCTTTATTTTATATTTTTTCCCTCGAAAACTGTAGCTATTGAGCTATCAGCTAATACAACGCGTTAGCATATATTAGCTACCCCTATCTGCTAATGAGCTATCTTGATTTTATATTTTTTTTCCCTGGAAATCGTAGCTATTGAGCTATCAGCTATCACAACGCGTTAGCTTATATTAGCTACCCCTATCTGCTAATGGGCTATCTTGATTTTATATTTTTCCCCTGGAAGACGTAGCTATTGAGCTATCAGCTATCACAACGCGTTAGCTTATATTAGCTACCCCTATCTGCTAATGGGCTATCTTGATTTTATATTTTTCCCCCCTGGAAATCGTAGCTATTGAGCTATCAGCTATCACAACGCGTTAGCTTATATTAGCTACCCCTATCTGCTAATGGGCTATCTTGATTTTATTTTATTTTTTCCCCCTGGAAAACGTAGCTATTGAGCTATCAGCTATCACAACGCGTTAGCTTATATTAGCTACCCCTATCTGATAATGGGCTATCTTGATTTTATATATTTTTCCATGGAAAACGTAGCTATTGAGCTATCAGCTAATACAACGCGTTAGCATATATTAGCTACCCCTATCTGCTAATGGGCTATCTTGATTTTATATATTTTTCCCTGGAAATCGTAGCTATTGAGCTATCAGCTATCACAACGCGTTAGCTTATATTAGCTACCCCTATCTGCTAATGGGCTATCTTTATTTTATATTTTTTCCCTCGAAAACTGTAGCTATTGAGCTATCAGCTATCACAACCCGTTAGCTTATATTAGCTACCCCTATCTGCTAATGGGCTATCTTGATTTTATATTTTTCACCCTGGAAAACGTAGCTATTGAGCTATCAGCTATCACAACCCGTTAGCTTATATAAGCTACCCCTATCTGCTAATGGGCTATCTTGATTTTATATTTTCCCCCCCTCGAAAACGTAGCTATTGAGCTATCAGCTATCACAACCCGTTAGCTTATATTAGCTACCCCTATCTGCTAATGGGCTATTTTTATTTTATATTTTTTTCCTCGAAAACTTAGCTATTGAGCTATCAGCTATCACAACCCGTTAGCTTATATTAGCTACCCCTATCTGCTAATGGGCTATCTTTATTTTATATTTTTCCCTCTAAAACGTAGCTATTGAGCTATCAGCTATCACAACCCGTTAGCTTATATTAGCTACCCCTATCTGCTAATAGGCTATTTTTATTTTTTATTTTTTCCCTCGAAAACTTAGCTATTGAGCTATCAGCTATCACAACCCGTTAGCTTATATTACCTACCCCTATCTGCTAATGGGCTATCTTGATTTTATATTTTTTTCCCCCTGGAAATCGTAGCTATTGAGCTATCAGCTATCACAACCCGTTAGCTTATATTAGCTACCCCTATCTGCTAATGGGCTATCTTGATTTTATATTTTTTTCCCTGGAAATCGTAGCTATTGAGCTATCAGCTATCACAACCCGTTAGCTTATATTAGCTACCCCTATCTGCTAATGGGCTATCTTGATTTTATATTTTTCCCCTGGAAGACGTAGCTATTGAGCTATCAGCTATCACAACGCGTTAGCTTATATTAGCTACCCCTATCTGCTAATGAGCTATCTTGATTTTATATTTTTTTTCCCTGGAAATCGTAGCTATTGAGCTATCAGCTATCACAACGCGTTAGCTTATATTAGCTACCCCTATCTGCTAATGGGCTATCTTGATTTTATATTTTTCCCCTGGAAGACGTAGCTATTGAGCTATCAGCTATCACAACGCGTTAGCTTATATTAGCTACCCCTATCTGCTAATGGGCTATCTTGATTTTATATTTTTCCCCCCTGGAAATCGTAGCTATTGAGCTATCAGCTATCACAACGCGTTAGCTTATATTAGCTACCCCTATCTGCTAATGGGCTATCTTGATTTTATTTTATTTTTTCCCCCTGGAAAACGTAGCTATTGAGCTATCAGCTATCACAACGCGTTAGCTTATATTAGCTACCCCTATCTGATAATGGGCTATCTTGATTTTATATATTTTTCCATGGAAAACGTAGCTATTGAGCTATCAGCTAATACAACGCGTTAGCATATATTAGCTACCCCTATCTGCTAATGGGCTATCTTGATTTTATATATTTTTCCCTGGAAATCGTAGCTATTGAGCTATCAGCTATCACAACGCGTTAGCTTATATTAGCTACCCCTATCTGCTAATGGGCTATCTTTATTTTATATTTTTTCCCTCGAAAACTGTAGCTATTGAGCTATCAGCTAATACAACGCGTTAGCATATATTAGCTACCCCTATCTGCTAATGAGCTATCTTGATTTTATATTTTTTTTCCCTGGAAATCGTAGCTATTGAGCTATCAGCTATCACAACGCGTTAGCTTATATTAGCTACCCCTATCTGCTAATGGGCTATCTTGATTTTATATTTTTCCCCTGGAAGACGTAGCTATTGAGCTATCAGCTATCACAACGCGTTAGCTTATATTAGCTACCCCTATCTGCTAATGGGCTATCTTGATTTTATATTTTTCCCCCCTGGAAATCGTAGCTATTGAGCTATCAGCTATCACAACGCGTTAGCTTATATTAGCTACCCCTATCTGCTAATGGGCTATCTTGATTTTATTTTATTTTTTCCCCCTGGAAAACGTAGCTATTGAGCTATCAGCTATCACAACGCGTTAGCTTATATTAGCTACCCCTATCTGATAATGGGCTATCTTGATTTTATATATTTTTCCATGGAAAACGTAGCTATTGAGCTATCAGCTAATACAACGCGTTAGCATATATTAGCTACCCCTATCTGCTAATGGGCTATCTTGATTTTATATATTTTTCCCTGGAAATCGTAGCTATTGAGCTATCAGCTATCACAACGCGTTAGCTTATATTAGCTACCCCTATCTGCTAATGGGCTATCTTTATTTTATATTTTTTCCCTCGAAAACTGTAGCTATTGAGCTATCAGCTATCACAACCCGTTAGCTTATATTAGCTACCCCTATCTGCTAATGGGCTATCTTTATTTTATATTTTTCACCCTGGAAAACGTAGCTATTGAGCTATCAGCTATCACAACCCGTTAGCTTATATAAGCTACCCCTATCTGCTAATGGGCTATCTTGATTTTATATTTTTTTTCCCTGGAAAACGTAGCTATTGAGCTATCAGCTATCACAACCCGTTAGCTTATATTAGCTACCCCTATCTGCTAATGGGCTATCTTTATTTTATATTTCCCCCCCCCCCTCGAAAACGTAGCTATTGAGCTATCAGCTATCACAACCCGTTAGCTTATATTAGCTACCCCTATCTGCTAATGGGCTATTTTTATTTTATATTTTTTTCCTCGAAAACTTAGCTATTGAGCTATCAGCTATCACAACCCGTTAGCTTATATTAGCTACCCCTATCTGCTAATGGGCTATCTTTATTTTATATTTTTCCCTCTAAAACGTAGCTATTGAGCTATCAGCTATCACAACCCGTTAGCTTATATTAGCTACCCCTATCTGCTAATAGGCTATTTTTATTTTTTATTTTTTCCCTCGAAAACTTAGCTATTGAGCTATCAGCTATCACAACCCGTTAGCTTATATTACCTACCCCTATCTGCTAATGGGCTATCTTGATTTTATATTTTTTTCCCCCTGGAAATCGTAGCTATTGAGCTATCAGCTATCACAACCCGTTAGCTTATATTAGCTACCCCTATCTGCTAATGGGCTATCTTGATTTTATATTTTTTTCCCTGGAAATCGTAGCTATTGAGCTATCAGCTATCACAACCCGTTAGCTTATATTAGCTACCCCTATCTGCTAATGGGCTATCTTGATTTTATATTTTTTCCCCCTGGAAATCGTAGCTATTGAGCTATCAGCTATCACAACGCGTTAGCTTATATTAGCTACCCCTATCTGCTAATGGGCTATCTTGATTTTATATATTTTTCCCTGGAAAACGTAGCTATTGAGCTATCAGCTAATACAACGCGTTAGCATATATTAGCTACCCCTATCTGCTAATGAGCTATCTTGATTTTATATTTTTTTCCCCTGGAAATCGTAGCTATTGAGCTATCAGCTATCACAACGCGTTAGCTTATATTAGCTACCCCTATCTGCTAATGGGCTATCTTGATTTTATATTTTTCCCCCCTGGAAATCGTAGCTATTGAGCTATCAGCTATCACAACGCGTTAGCTTATATTAGCTACCCCTATCTGCTAATGGGCTATCTTGATTTTATTTTTTATTTTTTCCCTGGAAAACGTAGCTATTGAGCTATCAGCTATCACAACGCGTTAGCTTATATTAGCTACCCCTATCTGCTAATGGGCTATCTTGATTTTATATATTTTTCCATGGAAAACGTAGCTATTGAGCTATCAGCTAATACAACGCGTTAGCATATATTAGCTACCCCTATCTGCTAATGGGCTATCTTGATTTTATATTTTTTTTCCCTGGAAATCGTAGCTATTGAGCTGTCAGCTATCACAACGCGTTAGCTTATATTAGCTACCCCTATCTGCTAATGGGCTATCTTTATTTTATATTTTTTCCCTCGAAAACTGTAGCTATTGAGCTATCAGCTATCACAACCCGTTAGCTTATATTAGCTACCCCTATCTGCTAATGGGCTATCTTGATTTTATATTTTTCACCCTGGAAAACGTAGCTATTGAGCTATCAGCTATCACAACCCGTTAGCTTATATAAGCTACCCCTATCTGCTAATGGGCTATCTTGATTTTATATTTTTTCCCCCTGGAAAACGTAGCTATTGAGCTATCAGCTATCACAACCCGTTAGCTTATATTAGCAACCCCTATCTGCTAATGGGCTATCTTGATTTTATATTTTTTCCCCCTCGAAAACGTAGCTATTGAGCTATCAGCTATCACAACCCGTTAGCTTATATTAGCTACCCCTATCTGCTAATGGGCTATTTTTATTTTATATTTTTTTCCTCGAAAACTTAGCTATTGAGCTATCAGCTATCACAACCCGTTAGCTTATATTAGCTACCCCTATCTGCTAATGGGCTATCTTTATTTTATATTTTTCCCTCTAAAACGTAGCTATTGAGCTATCAGCTATCACAACCCGTTAGCTTATATTAGCTACCCCTATCTGCTAATAGGCTATTTTTATTTTTTATTTTTTCCCTCGAAAACTTAGCTATTGAGCTATCAGCTATCACAACCCGTTAGCTTATATTAGCTACCCCTATCTGCTAATGGGATATCTTTATTTTATATTTTTTTCCCTCGAAAACGTAGCTATTGAGCTATCAGCTATCACTATATTAGCTACCCCTATCTGCTAATGGGCTAGGCCTATCTTTATTATATATTTTTTCCCTCATTGAAAACTTAGCTATTGCGGCTATCAGCTATCACAACCCCTCAGCTTATATCAGCTACTCCTATCTGCTAATGGGCTATCTTTATTTTATATTTTTTCCTCATTGAAAACTGTTACGAAAGGTTTCCGAAAAATCTGTTGTTCGATAATAATTATGGTAAATTATGGCCGCGTAGAAAGTGTTATCATGCATATTAAGAATTTAACTTTTATTGGCTTTCTACACCTACACGTTTTAAAGAACGACCAATCGTGTGTTCCGGGATCGATTTGATGTTTTAACGCTTAATAAGGGTTTAAATTTCTATGGCTTCTAACACCAAGTTAAAAACACCAACAATGTGATGTTTAAACTCTTAAGAGTCATCTCAGGTAAATATCGAGTATAGGTGTCAAAGCTCGCCGATTTTTTTTATTTATTTTTCCTGGCCAGGTTGAAGTACTTTGGTAGCATATCAGAAAAACGAGATTAGTTTGTTAATCTTTTACTCGTTGCCATGACAACAGCCCAATTTAGATTTTAGCCATTTTTGGTCAATATCAGTTAAAAATAGTCGAAATTTACCGCACATTCGTTATCTTATTGCAGCAATATGCAAGATTTTTTTTCAAAAGTAGCTATTACTTGATAAAAACACACCTTTATACTTTAGACACAAATTTAAAAAAAAATTAAAAACATTTGTTTTGATGTATTTTCTGACCTGGCAACACTGCTAGTTTTGACATATTAAGAAAATTGATATTTTAAGCCTATCTTTGCATCTCGTAAAAACTACTTGCCAGGGCACTCAGGATATTGTCCTCATAGGAGGAGAAAGGGATGACTTTACCCTACTCATATCTGATGAAAACAGCTTGGGGTATTATATACTTTAACGGCAGTGTTGCCAGATAATGACGCATTTTGGAAAAATTACAATATTTCGTTTGTTACAAATAATGACATTCATTTTGATACTGAAGCCATTTTATTACGACAAATTGGATTTAGTATATACCAGATGTTCCAGGGACTTCCATAGATACCCGTTAAGTAAAGCAGGTGGTAATATAGGGCATATACTTCTACTCTTGTTGCCAGAAAGTTCACAGTTCGGCAACACTGCTATATTCAGATAATTTGATTTCGTATATTAGTCGGGTATGTACAGGGGAGTGCACGTGCACCACCAGTACTAAACCAAACCAACTTTTTAGGTGTATTTTAGGGTCCTTAAACACATTTTAGATGTTAACAGTGAAACAAAATGGGATGCTCTCCAGATATCCAAGATGGCGTCCAAAATGGCCGCCAAAACAGCTGCCAAAACAGGTTAAATCTCATAAAATGACATATAGCAATCAAATTGTATGGTGAAAGTATAGTTGTAATAGTGGGATGTATGTATTAGACCACTAGACACTCTTATCTAGAAGTTTTGCTTTGTTAACACACCTAAATCCAAGATGGCCACCAAAATGGCCGCCAAAAATGGTAAAATTCCATATATTGGCATATATAAACCAACATGTATGATCAAAGTAAAGTTTTAACAATGGGATGTATGTGTTAGACCACTAGAAACTCATACCTAGTATTTTTACTTTGTTTACATATTTTAAAATCAAAATGGCCGCCAAATTAATGGCCGAAATTGGTCAAAAGTGGTCAAAATTCCATGAAATAACGGTACACACTCTGACAATATCTATTTCGAATTATCATACACTCATGTAGACTATTTTTATATTGACAGCGGCAATTTTGGTGGCCATCTTGGTTTTAAAGTATGTTATTGCAATGCAAATATACTGGATATGAGTGACTAGTTGTCTATTACATACCCCAATGTTCAAACTATACTTGCATCATATAATTTGGTTGATATCATCACATTTTATGGAATTCAAACAATTTGTTCAGTAATTTTGGGACCCATTATGGGGGCCATTTTGGATTTTAAAGTGTGTTAACAAAGCAAAAATATTAGATATGAGTTACTAGTGGTCTAATATATACATACATCCCACCCTTAAAACTATATTTTCATCATACATTTAGGTTGATATTATCCCATTTAATGGAATTTGACAATTTTTGCAGCAACCTCGGGAACCATTTTGGGGGCCATTTTGGCATCCATTTTGGATGTTGAACTATGTTAAAAAAAATTAAAAATACTGGGTATGAGTTATTAGTGGTCTAATACATACATCCCACCATTAAAACTAAATTTTCATCGTAAATTTAGGTTGATATTATCCCATTTTATGGAATTTGACAAATTTTCAGCCACTTCGGGAACCATTTTGGGGGCCATTTTGGATTTTGAACTGTGTTAACAAAACAAAAATACTGGAAATGAGCTACTAGTGGTCTGACACATGCATCCCATCGTTAAAATTATATCTTTATCATACATTTCAGTTGATATTAGCCTATTTCATGGACTTTTGACCACTTTTCACCAATTTCGGCCATTAATTTGGCGGCCATTTTGATTTTAAAATATGTGAACAAAGTAAAAATACTAGGTATGAGTTTCTAGTGGTCTAACACATACATCCCATTGTTAAAACTTTACTCTGATCATACATGTTGGTTTATATATGCCAATATATGGAATTTTACCATTTTTGGCGGCCATTTTGGTGGCCATCTTGGATTTAGGTGTGTTAACAAAGCAAAACTTCTAGATATGAGTGTCTAGTGGTCTAATACATACATCCCACTATTACAACTATACTTTCAACATACAATTTGATTGCTATATGTCATTTTATGAGATTTAACCTGTTTTGGCAGCTGTTTTGGCGGCCATTTTGGACGCCATCTTGGATATCTGGAGAGCATCCCATTTTGTTTCACTGTTAACACCTAAAAGACACCTAAAAAGTTGGTTTGGTTTAGTACTGGGGGTGCACGTGCACTCCCCTGTACATACCCGACTAATATACGAAATCAAATTATCTGAATATAGCAATGTTGCCGAACTGTGAACTTTCTGGCAACAAGAGTAGAAGTATATGCCCTATATTACCACCTGCTTTACTTAACGGGTATCTATGGAAGTCCCTGGAACATCTGGTATATACTAAATCCAATTTGTCGTAATAAAATGGCTTCAGTATCAAAATGAATGTCATTATTTGTAACAAACGAAGTATTTTAATTTTTCCAAAATGCGTCATTATCTGGCAACACTGCCGTTAAAGTATATAATACCCCAAGCTGTTTTCATCAGATATGAGTAGGGTAAAGTCATCCCTTTCTCCTCCTATGAGGACAATATCCTGAGTGCCCTGGCAAGTAGTTTTTACGAGATGCAAAGATAGGCTAAAATATCAATTTTCTTAATATGTCAAAACTAGCAGTGTTGCCAGGTCAGAAAATACATCAAAACTATTTTTTTTAATTATTTTTAAAATTTGTATCTAAATTATAAAGATGTGTTTTTATCAAGTAATAGCTACTTTTGAAAAAAAATCTTGCATATTGCTGCAATAAGATAACGAATGTGCGGTAAATTTCGACTATTTTTAACTGATATTGACCAAAAATGGCTAAAATCTAAATTGGGCTGTTGCCATGGCAACGAGTAAAAGATTAACAAACTAATCTCGTTTTTCTGATATGCTACCAAAGTACTTCAACCTGGCCAGGAAAAATAAATAAAAAAATCGGCGAGCTTTGCCACCTATACTCGATATTTAGCTGAGATGACTCTTAACATGCTTTTAATACCGGTTTAAACGTCATTGGCTTCCTACACCAAAGTTATATCAAATGTAACCACCTTAAAAGGTGTTTACATTGGCTTTTTTAAGAACGACCCTTGATGTGTTTGGGAAACGATCAAGTTAATGTTTTATCTTATAATATATTGTTGTAATAGCTAATATCAGCTATAGCTAGGTTTATAATAAAGTAAAAATATAACTACCATTAGCGCATAACCCGATATTAGCTATCAATAGCTGACATTAGCTACCAATAGCTTATATAAGCTACCAATAGCGTATTATTAGATTGTTGTAATAGCTAATAGCTGGTATATCTATGTCTAGAATAAAGAAGAAATCGAACTACCATATCGCATTAGCGAATATTAGCTATATTAGCTAGCGCTCTATTAAAGGCATATTATGTGATCTTTTCCAGAGAGCGCCCTCTATTCATGATTTTTTTAGAAAGTAGATTTTCTTGCAGATTTACATTTCCGATCATAAATCATACATACATTCCAAGTTACAGAGCGATACGATTCCTAATTACCTCAAAATCATGGTTTAAGAGTGAATTTAGAGTGAAAAATATAAACTGTCGGAATCCCGACAGTTTATTTTCACTCTAAAACCATGATTTTGAAGTAATTAAGAATCGTATCACCCTGTAACTTGGAATGTATGCATGATTTATGATCAGAAATGTAAATCTGCAAGAAAATCTGCTTTCTATTTTTTTTTCGATGTTGAGGGCGTTCCCTGGAAAGATCACATAATATACCTTTAAGCCGATATCAGCTTATGTTAGATAGCAATAGCTTATATGATTGTTATAATAGAAGGTTGTAATAGCTAATATCAGCTATAGCTAGATTTAGAATAAAGTAAGAATCTATGTACCATTATCCTATTAGCCAATATTAGGTATCGATAGCTTAGCGCATGACCAGATATTAGCTATTAATAGCTGATATTAGCTACCAATAGCTGATATTAGCTACCAATAGCTTATATTAGCTTCCAATAGCGTATATTAGATTGTTGTAATAGCTAATAGCTGGTATATCTATGTTTACAATAAAGAAGAAATCGAACTATCATATCGCATTAGCGGGTAGTAGCTTATATTAGCTAGCGCTCTAGTTAGCCGATATCAGCTTATATTAGATAGCAATAGCTTATATGATTGTTATAATAGAAGGTTGTAATAGCTAATATCAGCTATAGCTAGATTTAGAATAAAGTAAGAATCTATGTACCATTATCCTATTAGCCAATATTAGGTATCGATAGCTTATATTGGCTACCAATAGCTTATATTAGCTACCCGTAGCTTATAATAGATTGTTGTAATAGCTTATATCAGCTATAGCTAGGTTTATAATAAAATAAAAATCTAACTATTAGCGCATAACCCGATATTAGCTATCAATAGCTGATATTAGCTACCAATAGCTTATATTAGCTTCCAATAGCGTATATTAGATTGTTCTAATAGCTAATAGCTGGTATATCTATGTTTACAATAAAGAAGAAATCGAACTATCATATCGCATTAGCGGGTAGTAGCTTATATTAGCTAGCGCTCTAGTTAGCCGATATCAGCTTATATTAGAAGGCAATAGCTTATATGATTGTGATAATAGAATGTTGTAATAGCTAGTATCAGCTATAGGTAGGTTTGTAGCTGATATTAGCTAATACAATAAGCACATTGTAATAGCTAATATCTTATAGCTATAGCTAATATATAATAGCTGATATTATATGTATTTGAGTACTATACTAATATACCATATTAGCTAGCTATAGCTGATAATAGCTACGGCATTAACGGGTTAATTGTAGTAGCTAATATCTTATTACCTATAGCTTATATCTAATATCCCCCTTTATTACCTAATATCATCCAATATCAGCTACAAGTACCATTAGCTAGTATCCGCAATAGCTGAGGCTATTGGTGGCTATTAGGTTTCTAATGCAGCTAAATGTAATATCGCACCTTAATGGACACTGTGGTGTATGTAACGATAGAGAGCTCATTAATATAGGTAGAACACGTTTTTTACGTATGCGCAGGAGTAAGCTATCCCAACATTAATAGTATCCCTGGTGTTAACTTGCATGACTGATTATGGGATGCATGAATAGATCCGTCAATACTATCACATGACCAGACCCTTCATAGTTATATTCATAATATCCTAGACTCTTAGTGTGTCTTCATTTTGGCACGTCAATCAAATAGATTGGTTTCTGAATAATGTCCACTTTAAAGCGCTGAGCATACTACACAACGCTACAATGTAGGCCTATGCTTTGGTATTTAAAAAAGAAAACGCTTGTTCAAATCGTGACAAAATTGTGTGTATCAATCCATTCAGTAACGTATGTTTGTATGGTATTTCAACTCATAAGACGTTTGCATTATTATCTTATACCAACTTTTGCATTATTATCTTATATACCAACAATATTAATAAAATATACATTTATTGTTCAATATTGCGCATAAACAATACTATTTATTTACAAAAATCACAAATCAAAAGGGATGAACGGAGCGTCGCTGTGGATCAAACGATATCGAGTGGTCAACAGCGCTGCACAGCTGCAACGCTGTCGATGTTCGTGAAATCGGTTGAATGTGCTTCTGACATACCTCGTTTACCATGCGTAATTGGAAAACCGATTATGACATCTTGGATTTTATGTCATGAATAAAAAGAAGAGAGTTCAAGGTTTTCAGAATGTGAAATTACGATTGTAATCCGTTGTGTAAAAGAAGAAACAATTGAGCTACTTCTAAATTGCAGGTTTTCTGGGACACCTTGTAAAAGAATTTTAACATCTTTACTGGGACACCCTGTAAAAGAGATTTAAATATCGTTAAAAAAAGAATTTGAAACAAAAATATGGAATCGTTTGGGGAAAAGTGTAATTTAGGCCCCATATACTGTGCCAGTATCGGTCGATACCGGTGCGATTTTACTGTTATATCGGACGATACCTGGTACATGTGATACCAGTGAGAGTTGTCCCGATACTGGTACATAATTATGTTCCGACACTGGAACACTGACATTGTACCAGTATCGAACGATACTGTGTGTTCCAGTATCGGACGATACTAGTACAGTCCAGAATCTGGGATCAAAAGTACACTTATTCCCTCGTTTGCATTACTTTATGTTTGAACTCCATTCGTTGTTGAAATGAATGCTTAAACATAATTCAAACTTATGTATCAGCATATCTGCATCGCCAATATATTTCGTATCGTGCTGATGTAATATGTTAACTGGGTACCAGGGCTAACAGAATTCCATCTGCTGTAAGCCTATGCACCATACGGTTAAATATTTAACAACATTAGCAAACTTGAATATCTTTTATCATGTTTATAGAGAACTTAACACCGGCGGTGATTATCGGCTTCATCAAAGTAGGTGTTGCAATGTTCATACACCCCTAGTTTTACCTACAGTGGGTCTAAACAAGTCGGCAGATTTACCTTGAATACCTCGAAGCAAATAAGCGTTATGTTACATGATATTAGTAGCGATGTTACGGTTTTGCTTTACATAATACTAAAACAATCAGAGAAGAGGCCAAACGACTTCAACATATGTCGGTTTCCTTTCTAAGTGCTTCTACACCTGGCAGTGTTAAATTGTGCATGGAAGGTTTATTAAAGTTATTATGTAATGAACACAAATTTAATTCGATTACAACAGCAGGTAAATACAATTAGCGAACGTGTCTGGGCTACACACAAGTGTATGATGATAATGATGAAACCAATTTATTTTCTGTTCGGCATTCGTATACCTTTACTAACTCAGATCTTTCCTAAGCTCTGGTAGGTATCCGCTGTAACTGATGCTCCAAACAATGAAGTTTGCGGTGGGTCTTGCAGCGAGCAGGGTGTATCAGAAAGAACTGTACCGTGTTTCTAAAATACATAAAAAATAGAAAATGATTATTGTTTTAAATTTAAACACCTGCAATATAAAGGTGAACATGTTTCCTATATTATGTGTGGCAATATTATGTGTGGCAAGACATAATCGAAAATCGATGAAAAACGTGTTTTCAATTTATATCAATCCTCTGTACCACTACCCCCAACATTTCTAACAATGTAGCCCACACCACATAAGCAATATTCAAAAACCCCGCCAAAGAAAGGAAAGTTAAAACCACTCAAGCAGAACAAATCCTGATTTATTTGCGGATTAAAAATCAAAATGTATCTCCAACTTTCATCCACAAATGTATGTAAATAATAAATAGTTATACAAGTGATGTGGAAAGTTGAGATATGGCGACCAAAAATAAACCCTGTCCTATGGACGGATGGATATCTCAGGTACGGTAGGGTTAGTAATTTCACAGATTTTTTAAATTGATCATTTCGACCAAAATTGAAATCTACAATCTTTACCAGAAAGTCTGTATTTTCCATCAGAAATGTCCGATTTTCAAAATTTAAAATGTTTATGAAAGCTGGGTGTTTGCGCAAGATATATGTGAAAATGGTTTGAACAATATCAATCGAGTTCATACCGTAATAAATCATATTGCCTCGGTACAGTTCTTTCTGATACACCCTGTAGGTGCTCTGATTTCTGGCCCGATTTTCAACTTGAGGTTTTCTATTCTACATGAAGGGTCAATAGTCATATTCCAAAGTTTGAGTTGCATAACTCCAATATTTCTTAGTTTAGAAGCCAAGACGACTTTGCCCATTGATAGTACAAAGACCAGCCGGGTGTTTAACCACCTTTTTGCGGTAATTCACTGCATTTGGCCTAAACGTCTAAATGAAACATATCTTGTGCTTTAGAGTTGACAGAATGAATGAGAAAAATATGGGTTTTCTTAAAGTATCAAAATATGTTGGTGTGAGAAAAAAAATTAAAAGTGATCGAAACATACATGTAATATGCATTTAGCATCGATCGGAATTATTTCCTACGGAAATACAGATAACAGGTAAACAGGTTACACAATCCCGATGTCATATGAGATTCGGATTGCAAAACGATTTGGCTGGATTTTACTGCTTTCTCGTAATTTACAAGTCATCAATAATACCCACTCTTGCTCCCTTATACTGTCTCTGCCAGCTTTCAACACCGAGGTATAAGCACAATTGTGACCAGAAACTCGTCCTCCAGTGAAACTTTCCCTACAAATAACAAGTTGACTTCTCCTTGTAGCTCTTTTTAAGGCGGAGTTTGAATGGCGACCAGGCATTTATAATACACCTCTCTAATTTTTAAATTGTTATTCAGCTTATGATGAACAAGTAACAGTTGTTCCACAGTTGTAGTAGAGCACGAGTGCTCGTATAGCACAAGGAACATTTTACTTGTACGAGACCCAAAGTGGTATATGGCTTTAGACTCCACTTTGTCATTGTTTCTAAACACCATAATTGACCTATTATTAGCCAGAACCATTAAGATGTACATGTACATGTTCACTTGTCAAACTCCAAGAACAGACTGAGCATCCTTTAGACCAGGCCTTCTCAATTAGATTTTGTGAAGCACCACTTTTGAGATGTTAGTGATCTAGAAGTGCCACTATCCCCGCGAGCGTAGTGAATAACAAGGGGCCCTGGTGGGGGTCCAGGGGGCGAAGCTTCCTGGAAGCTCATGGGTTTACCCCCTTTTAAGAGGCTAAGGAGAGCTATATTTGCATGCAATATGGTACAAGAAATAAAGAAATGTTGATGGTAAAATGTACAAAAATTGGTAGCAAATGTAGTGATAAGCAATAGGCCTACTACTAATAATCATGACTTACCCCACTGCAGTTAGTGGCTGAAGTGGCTCTTCATGCTTTCTTGCGAAAAAACCTCGAATATCGCGAAATATAACCCAAAATGTATTGTTTTGTTTGTTCATGCGTCCTTCCGCGCGCCACTTGGACTGATGCAATGCGCCACAAGTGGCGCGCGCGCCACCATTTGAGGAGGCCTGCTTTAGACAAATATATGCATGGTTGGAGTCCAATCACTTGGATTATTAAGGGGAGACTGAAGATGAGAATATGTGAAATTAGGGTATTTTGGTCATTTTAGTGTTTCTAAATTTTAAAAATCTATAGGATTTTAGCTTTTATTTGCTTTTTATTTGAAAAAAATCGGACATTTGGTTCGAAAACTGTGCTTATTCAAAGGGAACAAAGTGACGCTTATTGTGACGCGAATTGAGTTTTTCCTATACGAATACATGTAATGTATTTCCTTTGTATTGTATTGTTTTCAAGGGGCGATATTTAAGGAATTGTAGAATAAAAAATAATTGCACATTAAATTAACATTTGTTTTCATTGCAAATTGTGTTTATAATTACTAAAATTATTATTGTAGATGAAAATAAGATTTTGGAGCATCTAATTTGCATAATTGCTGCTTAATTTACATATTCAGTGTTTCTAAACTTAAAATGGCGATTTCTGCTATAAGCGATTTGACGCGTGCTAAAATCAAGCGCGCAGCTTTTCTCGGTAACGGTATGTCCAATTGTTCTGAAACTTGGTACATGGGATAATGATATTTATATCTTGAATTACTCAGAGCGAAATTTGAAGAAAACAAATTTAACCTTGAAAAATGTGACGTTTCATACTTTTTTCGCAAAAGTTTGGGATTATGCGATTTTTTTTGAACCGTTTCGTAATCAATTCTCAATTTAATAAAAAATCGCTCTGAGTAATTCAAGATACACTTACTGCCAACCCATATACCGCATTTAATTTTTTTTAACGAACCGTTATCGTAAAAAGCTGCGCGCAAATTGTGCTTTTTAAATCCAAGATGGCCGCCGTTGCCATGGCAACGGTGTCCGAAACGACCTTTTTTTCGCGTAAAATGAAAAGTTTTGGGCAGACACTTCATCACACCAAATTTGGAGTATGTGGGTTTAGTACTTTAGAAAATCACATTTTCATCTTCAGTCTCCCCTTAAGTTTAACAGGTGTTTGACAGGTGTTTGGTATTGTACTCGGGGTGATGATTTGCATAATATTGACCTGTTTTGACAAATTGAAGTCATAAAGTTTCATTATATAATAACATTAAATATTCCACTTACATGCGGGTAATTAAATTGCTCGCAAATTATGGCAAAATTGACAAAACACAAAATAAAATTTGCCATATGTGTGCCCCAGACATTCCCTTCCAGCTGTAATGTATCAAAGACAATCACATTTTATTAGCAAAACATACTTCGCCACAATTATACTTTTGTGTTATGATCCATATAATTCAATGTAGTTTTCTTATTGAACCGATATGAGCAGGGACAACACATGCGGCCGAGTGCACCAATGACTGGTAACTTAATAGGGAGGTAAGCTACCTCCCTAGTAGTTATGCTCTAACTGTAGCATAACTTACTAACGATGTAATTCTTAGAGCATAACTGGCGAATAACACCAGAATAGCAACTAGCGAGGTAAATATCCACATTAATCAGCATCGTCCCCTTACAAAATTAATTGGCGCATATGCCAAGTGTTAACCTATAGTTTAATGTAAAATTCTGACGTGATTAGTCCTCCGTAATATTAAAAGCGTGTCGTCATTCGCTAGGTCATAGGTGAGTGTAATTCAAGAATCACGTGGAGTCGGCCTGCGATCCGGAAAAAAATGATGCCATTTTATGGCCAAAAATTTCCAAGTTTGTTTACCGCTTTTTCAAAAATAGGGACTATTATGACATTACAAACATATTTTGGGCGAGGGTCACATACAAACATTGCACCAAAAAGCACAATTTTAATGACAAACACAAGCACCCGATGGAAACAATTATAACACATCTCTTAACACAAATACTTCCGTGGCGTGGATACCTTGTCCTTCGCTTGTTAACCGCAGAACCCCGGTTCGATCCCAGACCACGCACGGCTCGAAATGCTTTTTTTTTTCCACTCAAAATAATGTTGAAACTTGGCTTTATCAGTTTTTAATTAATAAAAACAATAATAAGTTTATTTATTTAGTCATTATTTAAGATCCTTAGACAATTAGTACATTTTGGATAAAATATGACCCAAGGTCGGTGCGATTAGTGTTTGAATGGGCAAAAGGAGTTGTGATCTAAATTTTGACTAAAACAATCACCAAACTGCATGAATGGATTTTCAAAAATACAAAATCTTTCAGCTTATGAGGGGTCACATTCCACTTCAAATAGACATCACCTGGGCATGCAAGCGCAATTGGTCCTTCAGCATCAGTGAATCATCCCCTCCAATGTTCACAACAAATTTAAGCTACTGCTAGAATCGACTGACTTGTGGCATAAAACGTTATGCCCCAACTTACTCTTGGGTCGGGTCAGGTATAACATTTAGCGTAAATTACCCGCCAGTTACTAGCCTAGTAGCTTACCCCGCATTGGCGCTCTCAAAATGTTGGGTTACGCCTCAGTTACTAGCGAGGTAGCGCTATTCTTCAGCTACCCGACATTGGTGCACTCGGCCGAATATTATGATTGATACTATATCGCTATATCATTTTAATGTTTTCAGATTCAACAATGTTATTGATACACCTGTTCAAGACTCTCGCCAATAGACACGCTAATATTTCCATGGCTATACAAAAGTGGCATTATCGCATTACGCTAAACTAGGATAATGCTCTCTAAATAGGATTTAATAACAATCAATGTATCGGCAATATGATTAGAGCTTTTTAAAAATATGGATCACTGTTATTCCTTCTGTATATATTGATATGTTTGAATCTAATACCTTTCATGTAATCGCTATGTACTCCCCGCGCACACGCAGAGAACATTGTGCAAACGTATTGAGATCGTACTAGTAACGCGGACAGCAACTTGAACGCACTAAGAATGTTTACAGTGAGTGGAAGCGCATTAAGAGCCCGTGAGACTTTCAAGTAGAAACATGACGGGTGGTAATAAGAGCGCCGTGAAAATGTTAACAGTGGGATAAGAGCGTACTAAGAGCTACCTTGTTTTTAAAAATGACAGCTTTAAGCAGTTTTCCGCGCTCTTTTCTGCGTGTAACATGGTGACCCTCTCCCACTATAGCCCGTCTACACTGCGTCCCCAATCGGTTCTCATGCGTTGCTTGGCGCTTTCATACCTTTTTTCAGAGAAACGCAAGCGCAAGGCCTGATCGCCGTATGTGTGACAGAGCCTTTACATAAAATTGTCTTCAATCATTCCAAGCTTATTCTACTTCTGGCAGTTCTGAGCCCATCTGATTAATCACATTGTTCACTCAAATGGCATTACGTATATCACTTACGTGAATGAGTGTAATAAACTATCTACCCATGCTACAGGTAAAACTAAATCTCCCAGATAATATGTAGACTTTCAATTGCATGTCAATGTCATCAACCAGCGTATGCATTCAATCAATGTGCACTTTTTTACCTTTTATGATGAATGTTACATAGCAGTAACTACGATGAGTTAACTACCCGAGTATATTTTGTAACGGGATTTTACAGTCAGCTGATCGGTTCATCGGTACAATGCATGAGATCAATCTCAATAAAGCAGGAATCAGGTCCTGGTTTAACAAAATTGAGGACAGTCACTGCACTAAGGGCCATATAACTGATAAGGAAGTATCAGCATTGGGTTTACTCATTATAAGCGGTGTTCAGAATACCCGGATCAAAAGGCCACAATAAGTATGTCCTATGAAATTGTATGATGGTTGATAGTAATTTGATGGGAATCAAACGTTTGATCTGAACGCAAGATAGAAATACATGCTTGAAATATCCAGTTTCTACGTTGAATGGGTTCATTTTTGCTGACGAAAGTTAGAGAACAACATTATACTAGCTGTCACATTTCGTTACTTCATCTCTGTGCAGAAACGTCAGAGCGTAGGCCTAATTCAGCGATTGTAGTTCATGCTTGCGTATGTTTAATTCGCTTGTGTGTGTAATTAGACGCCATCAAAGCTAGATAAGCCTATAGTTTACTCAGTTCAAAATTGGCGAGAAATACCGTTAAACATCGTCTATAAGCCCATACTGACTAATAGTTAATAAGCTGAAAATAGATAAAAAGGTATGAGCGCCCTCTTTTGATCTAGAGAAATTAGCACGAATGGCATGGGTTTAGTGTATTCGATATTAAATACTATAAAGTTGTATTACTATCTAAATAATTGTATGGACAGACGAATTGCTCAATTGGTAAAGCGTCAACTTCAGTATCACGAGGTTGGTGGTTCGATTCTCAAGTACACCCTTTGCAATTTCTTTTGAAATCCTAGCGATATGGAAATTAACGCAAACTTGAATGTAAAATGTTTACTCAATTATACTAGCTTTATTTTTATTTTTCAAAAAACAAGCGCATAATTAATTTGATTGTAAAAGTAATGATCTTAATAGTCCAACCTTTTTATAAGCTAAAAAACATTTATACTACAAATTAACTACAGCAAAATGTATTCATTGGCTTATTCTAAATGTTTCACACAGTAGTCTTAAACGTTTCCTTCATCATGATATAAGGGCGAATTATGATGATGCATATTTGGTTGGTAGATCAAGTTAAGCAACAAAATGAAAGTAACTATGCAAACCACTATAATCCTGGTCTCACAGGATTATAATTGAATGGCTATTAAATCAATTTATTTCCAATAAGATATACCGACCGGCGACCCATCAATCATACATGTAGTTATAAAACAGTATCTGACATAGCAGTCCCGTTTAGCTCAATTGGTAAAGCCGACAGTTTGGGCTAGGGCAATTGTGATCGCAGGTTCCAGATGACAATTCCTGGTTCGAATCTCACTTCAAGACCGTCTTCTTTTGGAAAGGTTATAATTTTCAAATTCTTGACAGTGTTTTATTTTTATCATGAATGAACAAGGAATCTATCTTTTTCGTTGGTTTTTTATTTTAATTTTAAATGAAACAAAATTTAATCAAACCGGACACGCAAGCCATGGCCAGTCAATAACGTTTTGACTGTTTGCCTGTTGTCCTTATTGATTCGAAACGCGATATTACACGTTTGTGCCAAAGCACAAAACACAAAGCACAAAACAAATAAAACAAAACTGATTGGAAACAATAAAAGAAATCACGTGAAGGACTTATTTACGGCACCATCCATCTTTTTAAGTCTGTTTAAGTTTTTCGGAACTATAATACACACGTTAGACGGATTGCCTTTTAAATTGCCCGCCTAATGAACATGTCATAGTTTGAGCAGCTCACGTGGTATTGAAGGTCATGCATTACATTCATGTATATAAATGGGAGTATAGTGGCCACGGGTTATTGATTTATAACGGATTAGTTTTAGGATTACGAAACTGTGTCTATATCACTAAAGAAGTCCTCTGCCCCAAATTGTCATTTAACAAAAGACCATAAGTAGCAGAACTGAAAAGCAGTGAATTGTAATCAACGTATTGTCTCATTGTACTCCATCCATGCATGTCTTCACAAAAATACTAAGTCGTGGAGGTTGATTTGAACTAATGTCCGCCGGTCAAAGTACCTTATAATCAATGATTAATACTGTCTTCAGAAGTCCAGTTTATTTAAATGTTTGTACTATTTATAAACGATTGTGATAACATTAAAAAAAAATTAAAAGAGGGAAACCCCACATTAAAGACAAAGATTCCCTATTTATTCATGGTAAAAACAAAGTTAAGAATTTGATATACACCGTAAATATTTATAAACTTTTCAAAAGAAGAAGTCTTGAAGTGAGATTCGAACCAGGAATTGTCATCTGGAACCTGCTATCACAATTGCCCTACGCCCAAACTGTCGGCTTTACCAATTGAGCTAAACGGGACTGCTATGTCAGATACTGTTTTATAACTACATGTATGATTGATGGGTCGGTATATAAATGGACGGCCCTCTATCTTATTAGAAATAAATTGATTTAATAGCCATTCAATTATAATCCTGTGAGACCAGGATTATAGTGGTTTGCATAGTTACCTTCATTTTGTTGCTTAACTTGATCTACCAACCAAATATGCATCATCATAATGCGCCCTTAAATCATGATGAAGAAAACGTTTAAGATTACTGTGTGAAACATTTAAAATAAGCCAATGAATACATTTTGCTGTAGTTAATTTGTAGTATAAATGTTTTTTAGCTTATAAAAAGGTTGGACTATTAAGACCATTACTTTTTACAATCAAATTAATTATGCGCTTGTTTTTTGAAAAATAAAAATAAAGTAAGTATACATGTAGTTAATAAGTTAATAAGAGTAATAAGTTTACATTCAAGTTTGCATTAATTTCTATATCACTAGGATTTCAAAAGAAATTGCAAAAGGTGTACTTGAGAATCGAACCACCAACCTCGTGATACTGAGGTTGACGCTTTACCAATTGAGCAATTCGTCTGTCCATGAAATTATTTAGATAGTAATACAACTTTATAGTATTGAATATCGAATACACTAAACTCATTCGTGCTAATTTCTCTAGATCAAAAGAGGGCGCTCATACCGTTTTATCTATTTTCAGCTTATTAACTATTAGTCAGTATGGGCTTATAGACGATGTTTAACGGTATTCGGTTTTTATATCTCCAAGCGCAAAAGTAAGCGTACACACGAGAGTGTGGCCACACGCACGCGTTTGTGGTCGTACGCGTACACATTAAAACATTTCTATTCGAAATGTGAATAGATTTCCTTTTCAAATATTGTTTGAATAGAAAATTTAACTATTCAAAATGAAAAAGATCCGTTTCATTTTTAATGACAAAATGCCGAGGGACGCTGTAATCGCTAATTTGCATATTTTACTTGGCCTTATATGAGCCGAGTTAATTGTGCAAATAGCTCATTAGCATAATTGCCGGTGCTCGTTTGTACCATTCCAATTATGCTAATGAGCTAATTTGCACCTTTTATTCCCTTTTCTATCAATTTTGAATAGGATTCTTTTCATTTATGAATAGGAAAAACTATTTAACTTTAAATAGGGTACATATTCATTTATTTGAATAGATTTTCCTCTTCATTTTGAAGAGAACCTTGTAAGTGCCCATCGGAAGAGGTTTCCTATTTAAATCTGAATAGATTCTATTAATCAAATGAAGAGGAAATATTTAATGTGTATGACGCGTCTAATGTGTTCATTAATTCGCTGCTGTAAGAAGGATTGGTCGATTTGGAACTGATCAAACTATAATAGCTGACTTACGTAAAAATGCTGCGTCAAAAACTGAAACACTCTCCGAAATTACTGCACAGAAGATGATAAACCTCATCTCGTTTTCTTGTTAATACATTTGAATGTAAATTAATAGAGAGTATAGCCTAGTGCACTATGCCAATATAGTTATTCGCTACATGTCAGACAAGCGTCGTAAAAGGTTGCATCTCTTCACGTTTTATTAGCGATTTTATTATATATACAATATGCGGGTAATATTTTCCGTCGTTTAATTAGCCTTAATTATGCTAACTAATATTCTGTCGGCCATCTCATTATTTGAATAAAGTTTTGTTGCATCAGCCTTTTAAATTAAATTAAATAGCCGTACTTTTTATCATGTGTTTGATTTACCCTGTTTGATTGAATTGATTTGATATTATTTGGGTCCTGGATAACCCAATAAGCTTATATTAGCTTATTTCCATTGGGGTCCGTTAAATGTGTGAACAGCTACAGACCGGGATGATTCCATACTCTTTACGAAAGAGTCTGTAACATTTTAACGAGCTCGGGAATTGCTCTTCCGATGCACGGGACCACTATTTCTACGTGGCTTCCGAACTACTGTTTTTTTGCTGCCATTAAGAAATCGTCACAATCATTTCGCTTGAGTTACCAAGCTACCGACACGACGCACACAGTATCAGCACTAAGATTGTAATATCCCCTAACAGTTTACCAATCTCGCTTGAGTCGACGAGGCAACTGAGACTAAGTACCTTGCCCAAGGATACAAACACAGTGGCTGTAGCGGGGCTAGAACTCACAACCTTTGTATTGTGAGTCCTGCATGCTATCCACTAGAACACACGTGCTATTTGTGTAAAGTTCATCAATGAAACCTGTTGGTAACATCTTCTATCCATATTCAACCAGTTTTACTGTACACATACGTACACATCAACCTCAAACCTGTAGTTCTCCCTGTACATGTATACCAAAAGAAACCCAGATCTCTAGTGTTTATCGACCTGAGTCAACAATACAGTTGTTATCAGTTATTGCAGTCTGATGGCAACGAACTGGCTTTTGCAATACGTGCATTAACCATGTTAACGCATTTTTACACTAGGCAAGATGTTGGTTATGAGAGCAGGTATGAGAGCAAGTACAAATGTATGAGTTTATTCACCCGTATTTTTCTTTGTCAACTTAAAACCCCCCTTGGACCAAGCTAAAAGGATCTTACTTTACATTGTACGTTACCAACATGTTTCATAGATGAACTTTACATAAGGTATGTGTATATAATGTTCATCCTTCGTGGAACGAAAAGTGTTCATTGCATCAACATATGTGGACTTGATCGAAAATTAAGTAGACTATAACAGTACAATGACATAATGGTGGACGAGGCGCCTTCTCAGAGCCAATATAATGTAAAGGCCGTACTGCAAAACGAGTAGTATGATCATACATGTACGTATAAGTGACTTACCCGTAATACTTACACGACAGTCACCAACGTAATATTTGGCATCAACATACGTACATGCACCATTAAAAATGAACATTAATTTTCAATATGTTTGCCGACAACGTATGTCCTCTGAGACGGGACTGGTCTCATGTTTTCTTGACACTTAAGCGCTCTTTTCTATTCATAGTTAGGAACGGTACTGCAAAACTAGTCCGTATGTGGCTCAAACGTACAAGTCAGCAAATAACTCCAAATTTGATACTAACCTAAAAGTCTTTTATAGACACACCAGCGCTATATTTGTTATCAGTTATTACAGTTTGACGTCAATGAACTGGCTTTTGCAACATGTGCATTAACTATGTTTAAACACATTGTGTACACCCCGGGCAGGATGTTGGTTGTGAGAGCAAGTATTATGTGTGTGAGTTATTCACTAGTAGTTGTGAGGTTCTAGGTCAACATATCAATTCAGCTCAAAACTTCATTGATGAACTCGACATAATGGAATATGTAATTAGGGTTATTACCTCTGTGGAACTAGAAGGTTGCATCACAATAATTATGTGGACTTGATCGAGAATTGAGTAGTCCATCACAGTGGAGTTACTGAGATTTTTGTGATTTGTTTTGGGAAAAAAGAACTCACAGAACGACCGACCAAGCCTGAGACGTCCGTCCCGCTCGCTCGTAGAACAGGCTGTTATCGTCGTCTCCATTTGAACTTGAACTAACAGAATGTTTCTCAACATTTAGAATTAAGCGCCGACTAGCAGGGTCAAACTCGCTAGTCATAAGGGTCGATCGCTATACTCTATTTGGCCATCTCGAGACAGTGACGCAACCGCGTATTCTACTAATTGCATCACATAACGCGCGCGCATACTCGCGGCGCTGGCGTACAAACACGAGCGTTGAAAGGCGGAAGATACACACGCGTGCGTAAAAGCTGCGCCTGTTCAGTTACGTCACTGTCTCGAGATGGCCAAACAGAGTATAGTCAGACCCCGACTAGGGGTCAAGCATACTCCACTACGCTCGAACTCTTTACGCTCTCACATATGCGTAGCAGCTCCACTACAACAACATGACGCAGCCTGATTGGTAAACGGTGAGCCCTTTAGACATATTAGATCCACAGAGTTGGGACTAACATTAAAACACGCTCTCCACCATGACGTTTATATACTGCTGCTGTAAAGTAAAGTGGAAAGGATGACAGTCAAAGCACGTTTCTCGGTATAAGCGAACTTGAGCGGTGAAGATTATCGGCTTCATCAAAGTAATGGTTTTGCAATGTCATACACCTCTAGTTTTACCTACATTAAGTTCATAGAAAATGGAACACTTACCTTAAAGAAAACGAATGCTACATTACACTACACATTATACGGTAGGCCTACTATGCATAGCTTTAGCACATTATTGAATAATTAATTGTACCCAAGCGATCCGATGAATTGTCATTGTTTCAAGGTATGGCTAATATGTTTTTGTAACGAAATCTTGGCGAACCAAAATGTGTTATATCCTAAATGATCACCCTTTCATACGAAAACGAAAAAGAATAAAAAGAAACAAACGAAATACGTACATGTAGTAAAAGAACAGAATGTTATTCTAGTTAACTGAATTATCATTTACACAGACCACGGACGTACATGAAAAACATTTCATTCAATTGTAACCATATCTCCCCCAGCTGTTTATAAAGCACCCTTGCATATTATCGTTGCATATTATCGTTCGAGTACTTAAGCGGCGCAATCGGCTTCATCAAAGTAGGGGTTGCAATGTCGTCAACCTCTTAGGCTACCTACGGTGGGCTCAGATAAGACTGAACATTTACCTTGAAAACCTTGAAGCCATGCTATGTTACACGACAAGTTATACGGTATACGGAAGTATACGCTATTTGCTTAACAAAAACAACCAGCTGTAATTGTACCCACGCCATTTCAACGTATTTTACTTGATCTTTTTAACGGTACGCGGTCTTATCGTTATACGTTTGGTATTTTCGATAGCTAATACCCCTGTCATGCCTGTCACACATACGGCGATCAGGCATTGCGCTTGCGTTGCGCTGACATAAGTATCAAAGCGCAAAGCAAACGCATAAGAACCGATTGAGGACGCAGTGGAAACTGGCTAGAGCGGGAGAGGGTCCCCATGTAACACGCAGGAAGAGCGCGGTAAACTGCTCAAAATTGTCATTTTTTTGTAAAACAAGGTAGCTCTTAGTACGCTTCTATCTCGCTTATTACATTTTCACGGCGCTCTTCTTACGACCCATTGTATTTCTACTTTAAAGTCTCACGGGCTCTCACTGCGTTTCCACTCATTGCAACATTTTTAGTGCGTTCAAGTTGCTGTCTGCATTGCAACATTTTTAGTGCGTTCAAGTTGCTGTCTGCGTTACTAGTATACGATTTCAATTCCTTTGCACAACGTTCTCTGTGTGTGTGCGGAAAGTACATAGCGATTGCACGAAGGGTATTAGATTAACAAACATATAGAAATAGTAGATACAGAAGAATTAACAATGATCCATGATTAAAGCTCTAATCACATGTCCGATCTTTAACATTGATTGTTATTTAGATCCTACTGCATGTTTACAATATAGTGTCTATGGCTCATCCCCTGTGTATCTGAAAAATATCATCAGTAAGTACAGCTCTGGTCGTCAGGACAGGGGTATGCCTCTCAGCTTGCCGATCGGGTCCACTTTTAAATTAAAATTTAGTCAGCATAGAATTGATGGCGCTATACTGATAAGGCGTGATTGTAGCAGACGATGGTAGACACGAACGGTCGTTAATTTTGAATTTCCATTACTTTCAATGTAACAATGGATTTTGCCCGGGATTTTGATTATATGACCCCATAAAATTCATCACACGTTGGAACTAAATGATTTCATCCAAAAACCGCTGGAGTTGGATAACCAACTCCAGTGTCAGTATTTTTTTTTTACAGCAAGCTGTATGTAAGTCTGTGTAAATCTATCGCCTGCACAGCGCCACCAATTCTATGCTGACTAACACGCCGGTCACCGACGCATTCCAGACGATTATCATAATTTATTCAAATATTCAAAAGGACCGTTTTCGCTACGTACGTTAGTATACGACTTTCCTATCCCAACATTAATAGTATCCCTGGGCCTGAAAAATATCATCAGTAAGTACAGCTCTGGTCGGCAGGGTCTAAGGTCTAGTTAAGATCATACTCGTCTTACCATTCCTACTACAAAGAAATCTGCTGGTGAAAAAAGTTTTTCTATAATGGGACCCGAAAGTTGTGGAACGATTTGCCTGCTGATGTACGTGTTGCCCTAGTGTGCAGGTTTTTAAAAAGAACTTTTAAACACTTGAGTGTTTTTGATATTGCTGCAGCAGTTGTACTATAACTGTTATTACTGATGTTTTTTATGCTGGATTGTAACTCCATTTTTATAATATTCCCATCTTTTATCTATTGTCAGTTTTATATGTATACTAGAATTCGCGGTTCGTGGGTTGGGCGGTTCTCGGGTTGGGGGTTTATGGGATGTGTATACACTCTTAGAAAATATGGTTCGTTTAAGAACCCTTTTTTGTCCCGCGGGGAGCACCTTTTGGCCTAAAAGGTTCTAAAAAGAACCTTAGAATGGTTCTTTGAAGAACTTTCAAATTTTAAATAAGACATAAAGGTATATTTACTTTTTTGTTTTTATGTAATATGCAAATTCAAGAGAAATGTAAACAAATTTAGTCCTTTTCAACTGTTAAAAATCATTTCTTCTTGGCTAAAAACATTTTTTACCGTTTTACCAAGAACCATTGAGGGTTCTCCATAATTTTTCCCCAAAAGGTTCTTGAAGCTTGAGGAACCATTTTCTTGGCTAAAGAACCCTTTTAGAACCTTTTTTGGTTCTAAAAGGAACCCAATGAAATTTCTATAGGGTTCCTTTTAGAACCAAAAAAGGTTCTAAAAGGGTTCTTTAGCCAAGAAAATGGTTCCTCAAGCTTCAAGAACCTTTTGGGGAAAAATTATGGAGAACCCTCAATGGTTCTTGGTAAAACGGTAAAAAATGTTTTTAGCCAAGAAGAAATGATTTTTAACAGTTGAAAAGGATTAAATTTGTTTACATTTCTCTTGAATTTGCATATTACATAAAAACAAAAAAGTAAATATACCTTTAGGTCTTATTTAAAATTTGAAAGTTCTTCAAAGAACCATTCTAAGGTTCTTTTTAGAACCTTTTAGGCCAAAAGGTGCTCCCCGCGGGACAAAAAAGGGTTCTTAAACGAACCATTTTTTCTAAGAGTGTACAGCCAGCAGGGAGGTCACGCTGCGTGTCAGATTTTGTTATACGCAAGTAAACAATGGAGTCTCAGTGACTACAATATTTGCTAGAAATAGCTTTGGAAGATGGTATAATTTGGGCATCTCAAAAACTGAGAAACGTGTTAAAAATCATGTAGAATTTTAGAGGAGGGTCATTAGCATCTGCAGAACGGTAAAATGTATAGTATTAAACACGTTTTGTGACCAAATTTATGTCGTAAAATGTTGGAAAATCACGTTTTGAAAATCTGTGGTCTTCGAAATTACAGGAATCCTAACTCATTCTAAACCTCACCAAATCATGAAATGAACCCTCGTCTACAAAAAAGTCCATGTACGTATTGCTTTATCTGCTTGGAGATAGCGAAGACCACGCAAACATCATAGCTTCATACAACGGAATGAAATCCGCCATATATAGAGATTACATAGCGAAAATCGTAGAGATTTGCACTGCAGTCCTCTGTGAAGGGAGTGTTGACAAAAGCAAGGTCGTTTGGCTATTGTGTTTGTGCATGTTTGTGACGACTGACCCCGTTTAACAATCTTCATAGCTTTCATATAGGGCTTGGGTGACCTAACTATTGACTGTATACTCTTAAAATTCAGTTATCACAGGTGCCATTAATATTCCAAATCTGCATCATACAGGAACCTTGCGCCGGCAATAACGTGCGCCATGTTTGTTTTGTTTATACGCGAGCGCGTAGCAACAGTTTGGTCGTGGGGCGAAGATCCCTGTGCATAGCGATTACACGGGCAGATGGGCAGGGATCTGCACCCGAAGGCATTGGACGCACAGACGGACAGACTCGCCAAAAATAGTATTATGATAATGTATGTATTTGTTTATGTGTATTGTAAAGAGTTTTGATCTTTTGGAAAGGCGCTCAATAAATGACTGATATTATTATTATATTATTATTAAAATAATATAGCGATAATATTATGATGATGAGTTTGTCCCTGCTCATATCGGTTCAAAAATAAACCATATACAGTGTGTCCAAGAATGATCTATATCAAGTTTTTGTCGAAATGATCCATTATGAAAATCTATAAAGTCACTAACCCTTTTATGCATTAAATTATTTCTGAAATGTTATTCGCATTATTATTGCACCCTCTTCTTATTGACACTACTTTTTGATAAAAATCAATTGTTGTGTGCATAGAAAACAGAGCTTTGATTGAATAGGGCAGGATTTTGTTTAACTTATGACGTGTGGGGTTCATTGATTGAAATTCTGGTAATCTAGAAAGAATGTACAGATGAATGCAATCAAAAAGTATGAAAATACGTTTTTCATCGATGTTTGATTATTTCTTGCCACATGGAATAAAAAGTGATATCTCAATAAAATTTACAGAATACGTAGGAAACAATTCCACCATCATATCGCAAATTTGAAACACTATTTGTTTTATACATTTTTAATATTTTAAAACCCGGTATAGATCATTCTAGGACACCTTGTACACCATGCGGTAATCTCCAGCCACCTCCACTATAAACCACCACCTTTATTTAAACGAGTTCGCACCATACAGGAGATATACACGCATTGAACTCCTCGTGTTGTCAGCTACACTATTAAATGATATACCGCCACCATCGCCACTATCACCACTACCACCACTTCAACCTCCACCAAATACTGTTATCAGAACTCTATAAACCACCACCACCACCATCACCACAAACACCACCCACACCAACACCCACCTCCATCACCATCACCACCAAATCCACCACTACCAGTTTGGCACCAACTGCCTATAAGCGAAACTTCATTCAACAAAATCGAATGGATACTTTTAAAGTTATGGCGATTTCAATGACCGCGCATGCAACAGAAATGTTGCACTAGGTATAGGAATCATTGATTTGTGTGTGATTACTGTCATAACTGTGTGCTATCTGAACGAGACAGATGAATGGGTCTTTAGTGATAACCGCAATGTGCGGGACAAAGGGTGTATCTGGCTGTGAAGAATACAAGTCTTAGCTGATAAGCTGTGAGTTTTTCAGTGCGTAAATCCATAGACGGGTAAAACATTGATTTTTACCGTCTATGGTAAATCACACACAAATCAATGATTTCCTATACCTAGTGCAACATTTCTGTTGCATGCGCGGTCATTGAAATCGACATAACTTTAAAAGTATACATTCGATTTTGTTGAATGAGGTATCAAACTGCGGAGAAGAAATTTGCTAATTTAATGTATATCTCAGATTTTTGGTACCGATTATATATTTTGAATTAGTCAACCTCAAAGCACCTGAGCAGGGACTTTATGTGCTAGGTGTATATATATATATATATATATATATATATATATATATAGTCAACAAATTCGCCTCCTATTTGAAAACTTACACGCATGGAACTCGTGGTATCAGAACACGAGAAGTTCGAGGTCAGTCTAAAAGTGATGAATTCATAACATAGGAGGATAAGTTACTCACTAAAGTGTCAATAAAGCATTGTTTGAATATCTCAAGTAACGGAAAAGTGTTGTTGTTGTTTCTTTTTGGTAAATAGGGATATTTTCATGTGATTAATCGGATGATCAGAAATCCCAATTATACTCGTGTAAACACAGAAATAAGTTCAAACTTCGAGTTCGCACTCATTTTCTCATTAGGGAACAGTTCCATTTATACTCGACACGATACGTAGATAAAATAGATAATAGATAATTTCAACAGATTTAATAGCATTTCGTGGACAGCTCCCAAGATGGGTTCATTTAATTATTGGTAGAATCAATTTCGGTGGTTCTTTTTCTCTCTTCATATGAGCGGAAGAATATGCTCTGTAGGGCCTATGCTCTGTATGCGTTGGTTTGCATTGGTTGGTCAAATTTGTTTGGTCTTTTGGGGGGAAAAAATTCCCGTACAACTTTTTGAATCACACTGTAGAGAATAATTGCCAGTTAAGTTAGTGCCCTACTGATAGTTGGTTCTTCATCTATCGTTTACGCTTGGATATCAAATTCTGTTTGGAGACGGGGGATTTCTTCAGTGTACTTCAATGCATTGCCTTGATAACCTGGTTAACGAGTTAATCTCGGATTTGATATGATAGCACGTACTCAGTATTTACATATTTCCAATGTCGCTCTACAATACATATAAAGGGAATGTGATTCGTTATCAATATTGATGCTTGTATTCAAATATGATATCCAATTTAAGGCACGAGTTTCAGATGGTTTAATCATGGATTGGTTTCATATATCATGTATCATAATATCAGATAACGAACGCTGCCTGCGGAATTAAATCATCCGCTTGTCTGCCAAGGAAATCTAAACTCATCACACTCATATCATGCAATATATTAACCTAAATAGAAAATGTGTAAGATAATTCCCTTGTATGAAAACCTTCGATTCGACGTCTGAAATCCCACCTGTCAATTAAAAAACAAGCGCCATAATCACAATATTAGTATCTGTTTTTAATTGAACAGCTGGTTACTATGGTTGCTCATAACTCACAGTATTTCTCACATAATTGGGGGCCAGGAGTATCTGATTTGTACTCCGGTGTGAAAGGAGCCGTGGTCCCCCTGGAGCTATAGTCCGGCCTCCATAAACATACACGGAATGCAACGTGAAACTTGTGTTGCGTGTAGAGATGCATGAGTGCCTATGCTAACTTATACGTTTCTGTACAGGGGGGGGGGGGGGGGGGGGGGGGTGGACTATGGCTCCATGGGACTGTGTCTTATCTTAATTACACCGGTCTACTAAGCTATCAGTAGGAAATGATACAATTACAAAACGCGTCATACGGTTCTGACAGATGGCTAACTAAAACACCCCAGGCATCAAATACCTCAAGGGTTATTTTTTTGGCAGAGGTTAAATGATTCCAAATCGGTAACAAATACCGTACCGAAGTGCAAAATATTCATTGGTGCTTGCACGTATCATGATACATACTGTTACTTTGGTGAAATCGTATAAGTCTTTTGTAAAATTCACTTATACGTATAGATCATGCGTACTTGACTTGCCGCAGTGCACGCTAAATGATTTATTTGTTGATAATTCATTGCTTAATTTTGAATACTGTACATGAATGTCAACTAAATCTTTTTGTAATCTAGTTTATTGGGCATGCGCACAGACCACGACCACGTATAGGAGCCTATATGATACGCCAACAACTTTGCATCAGATAAGTTAAAAAGAAAACAATGACAGTCAAAGTCCAATCTTGATATACCGGCTTAAATAGCGTAGGGGTTGCAAAGTCAGCAACCTCTTAAAAATTAACAGCATTGAGTTCATAGAAGACGAACATTTACCTGCAATACCCTAAAGCACACGAGTTTTATCTTACAAGAGACATTGTATTACTTTACATTATATTAAGCAATCAATTGGACCCAAATTAATGCAACGTATTGTTTTCATTCGCGCGTTCAGTATAAGTTCCGGAGTTCCTTATGTGTTTGAATGATCATGCCGATGAGTATCTTATTACACGGAGCTCGTTTATCAATAGAAATACTCAAACGATTTTTTTTTGCAATTTTCGCATTCATTTATGGCGCGGGCTAATTTAATTAGCCTGTTGGCAAATGTCTGGGTAAAACGCCTTGGTATGCATATCTACGAGGAACTTAATTGATGGAGCCATTGGCTCGATTGTCTGCAGTATTGTCTTACATTCCACGATTGTACTTATAACCTTTTCGAATATTGAAGACATTTTAGGAACGCTCAAATCTGATCTCAGCACTCTAAGCAATAATGTACCTTATAATATATAGACGCAAGTTATAGCCGAATTGGAAAATCTATATTACTTAAGGGACCGCCATATAAAGTCCATACATGCCATCGTTTTATAGATATGTTATGTTACCGGTGTGAAAGGAGCCATGGTCCCCCTAGTCCGCCCTCTCATTAAGCTACAAGGCCCGCTTAGCAGCGCTATAAATTGGTGCCCTAAAAACCGTCTCCAAATTTAAATATTCGCCTTCCATCAAAGCTGGTTGCTATATGACATAATTCTCGTGTGCAACCAACCGGCTGTATTGCAATGCCCATTGAGTAGTTTAAACGCATGAGCGTGGATGTAATTTGCAACATAATGGAAACTCATCCATGCAGTTAGCAAGTAGTATAGCTCGTACACGCCCCGAATTTAAATATACAACCAGGCAATCCTCTCGTAGCAATTGATAACAATAGGTTTACCAGACCAAATTAAAAGGGCTCCTAAGCGGGCAATTTATGTCATGATAGATGGGGTGACTGCAATATGTATCAACAAATGCAACGGTCGAAGGGACTGGACTGTCGATACATGCTTGAGGGAACAGCATATGACTACAACACTGTCCACTATGCCTTATTGCCCTTCATTATGCTTTTTGCGCGAGTTTAAAAAGCACGCGTCCTAAACAGAACAGAATGCGCGCGCAAACCGCTGGGCAAAGAACAATGGCCGACCAAATGCCCGGTGTAACGTCACCTGTCACCCCATCTATAGACATACACGGAATGAAGCGTACACCTATTGTTGCGTAATTATTGAAACTAGCGGGCACCCGCGCTTCGCGCGGACCCGCTAGAAGATTTCACGGGGAGGTAAGTAAACAAAGCGTAAGAAAATTTGATACAATATCAAGAACATGGGCCTACATATGTATACATAATCCAGACGGGCCCTAAATAATCCGAATATTGCAGGTGCTTTTGATAATCCAGGTATACATGTGCCTTAAAGTAGGTAGGCCTACCTTTGTGTTTCCAGATACCTATATAGGCCTCCCATGTTACCTGAAATGCAGGTACCCGTTGTCCCATTATATCCAGGGACCCCATAGGCCTAAGCCCTATCCCTAATCCAGTTACCACAGGTGCCCTTAATAATGCACCGGATACATAATCCAGGTACTGCAGTGTGCCGTTATATCGAGATACCCAGGTGCCCTTACTTTATCATATTCAAGTAAATTAAACGCGGGTGCCGAAGATAGCGGTCAGTAATAGTCATATCACAATAGGCAGAGGTGAGTAATATCAAAGCGTTATAAATGTTTAAATAAATATCAAGAGTATGTCCTTAAATAATCCAGGTACCTAAAGTGCCCTTGATATTATATACGTGACATGGTGCCCTTAATACACCATGCAAGTACTCCACGAGTTCTTAACACACCGGTTGCCCATAGGCCTAGGCCCTACCCCTCACAGATGGCCCTAATAACCCAGGTACCGCATGTGCCGGCGTTATATCCATACCAATGAGCCCGTATTATATCCAGTTTATAATGGAAAGCGCAAGTATATCCACCGCAGTTTTGTTAGCGGGTGGTTAGTCACATCAAAACGTACAAGATGAGGGTACTGTAAAACAGCAAGAGTATGTCGTTAATACTCCATGTATCCTAGGTGCCCTTAATACTGACATTGGTACCACAGTGCCCTTAATAATCCATATATTGCATGTGCCCTTAAGAAATCCATGTACGCCATACATGTATAACACATGGTGCCCTTGATTATTTAGGTACCTCCCCATGTACTTTAATAATCCAGATGGTGTATTAGTGATCCAATATAGGACCTCCCTTGACTACGGTATGTGGTTTATCTTGAATCGAATATTAAGGCACCCGTGATAACTGTGTATGCGGCTATTAGGGCCTTACGTGGATTAATAAGGACATCTGCATGGTTATTCAGGTGTAGGAATACTTAGAATATTCAGAGTATCTGGATTGCCTTAATATAGAACACATGGGTGGGTGACCTTTAATCCCGCAGGTAGCCCTACCGCAGGTGCAGTGACGGCACTAACGGTAGGGGGGATGCCCAGTCGTGCCCCCCCCCCCCCCCCCCCCCCCCCCCCAGTTAACCCCTGTCAGCTCATGTCCCTACCCATTTTGTACCCTAAATAATACAAAAGTTGAATTGTAATGTCAAAACTGAAAGTAACTTAAAAATAGCTTTAAAATATCTCCCCTGATTCTGGCCGCCACCCCGTTTTCCTCCTTTAAAATGTTGATACTGGTGCCGCCGCCACTGCCGATGCACATACTGTATCCAGGTAGGTAATAGGCCTACGTTCTGAGCGTTATAGTGGGTTCTATAGTCGGTTGTTTAGTTTTATGGTCGGCGGAGTCTATCATCAAGATCACTTGTACCATTCCATGCTTGCACTTGAACACTATGTGTGCCATCCGGGTTTTGTTTGTCCTATTTACATTAAATACATTATTCATCCAATAGGCATGTAGGGCCTAAACGTATGTAGTCCATTTGTCATGTTTGTTGTGTTCTAAATAAGGCCTCCCGAGATACTACCTATAATACACCCTTAAAATCCAGTTATCACAGGTGTCCACCTGCGCATAGTATATCCAGGTAATTTGAGACTATCTGCGTTTTATAGTGAACCTTCGTAATCCAGATACCTCGGGTGCTCTTACTAATCCAAACACTATATAATAATCATGATACTATACTACACGTTCAGTTTATCCAGATACCCAGTTAAGGCCGCCTTACTATATCCATATTATCAAGTAAGGGAAGTGTGGGGGAAGGGGCTTAGACCTTAGGGTATGAGGTGACAATCCCGTCATTTACGTGCTATAAGCCGCACGGCGAATAAGCCGCTGCACCTCAAATTAAGATTCAGACCTCATCATAGTATACAGTAAGCCGCGCCGCTGTATAAGTCGCACAAAGAAAATGAAAGGAGTGTATGTGGGGGGTGGGGGTGGTCGACCCTGATCCACCAGCCCATAGTTTCATGACCAGCCATGGGGTTACAACTGCATGGGTGACTCCATCAAATGTATTTTCCTTCAGCTACTTCAGTCACTTTAATACATGTTCTCCTGGATATGGTTTGCGCCTTGCTCCCAGTTTCCTTGGCTTTATGATTAATGTTTTGTTTGTGTCTTGCTCTCGCTACATTGTATTGTACTGTAAGGTATGCACCGCGGAGCAACCGTGCGGACTGCCTGCTTTCACTGCCCCGTTACAATGTACAGTTTGCGCCACAAACGCGACACACTTTGTCTGCGTTATAACGTGTGCGCCGAATCGCGTGCGCCATGTTAAACGCCGTCGCGCAGCAACAACATAGGAACGGTTGGTATGGTACCGCCAGTTTCTTTATCGTTAGCATACTCCGCGTTCATCTACATGTATGTTACTAATGTGAAAGTGTCACTTTAAGATCTGTGTAAGAGTTTTTGTTTACATTTAGAAAATGTCGTAATATATTTTTATTTGTCGTCCCGTGTAAATGCTTGTTACTCATGCGATC
>CM069441.1:35833612-36054480 GCA_035610835.1 Ophiura sarsii | reverse complement strand
TAACACACGTTCCGCGGCGTTCCTATGGATTACGACTTAACTTAATAAATACCAGTTGTGTACAGCAGTAATCATGGTTCATTGGTCGTGATTTGTTATCTTCATTATGCCTTATTTATTGGTATTGTGGTCGTTATAAATAATTTTTACTCAGTCAATCGGAAATACATCAACAACGATGACTTAGGAAGACGATGATTTCCACTCGATAGAATGACGTTATAATTGCTGGTTCCCAATTTAAATACGATTAATTCCGTTTAATCGTATTTAAAATTTGGAACCGTATAACATTGGGAACCAACGTCATTCTCTCGAGTGGAAATCATCGCCTTCCGATGACTTATCGCAGCTCGTCGCCCACACTGTCAAACCTATATATACTGCCCTCTATACTATACTATACTTGGCTTAAAAGGGTCCGTTGCAATGGTTACATTATGAGGAAAGGTTTGTTTTGTTTGTTTGTTTATTTGTTTGTTTGTTTATTTGTTTGTTTGTTTTGGTGGTCGGTCCGCACGGACACACGCTTGGTGCAGTATACAAAAGTACCCCTAAACGTCGATACTTTGATGCTGTAATGGATGCCCTAAAGTGCGATGCCCCTAAAAAGTACCCCTTTTTCAGAAAGACGTCGACGACGTCATGTGGTGAAATCTGGACCCTTTTCGACGTTCTTTTTGGACGCGGATGCGTACCCGCTTGGTATGTTCACTGACCGCCCCCCCCCCCCCCCCGAGTGCACGTTGCAGGGGAGATGCGGGAGAGTTGAGCCACACGGAGAGTTGAGCCACCCCCTATAACTCAAAAAGTAGTAACTTACTAAAATTTATATCGGCATATATTGATATATAGCATCAATAAGACATTCTTAGTGTTAAACTCTACTGTCATATGTGCTCAGTATCAAAGATACCTACAAAAAAAAAATTTTTTTTTTCACTTTTGAGTGAAAAATAGAAAAATAAATGTTTTGTCTTTTTTCCCATAGCAAGACTTAGACTATAATGGCGGTAATTTGTTTATTGAAGGGGGTATATATGACCATTATTTTAGAGAACTATTGTAAACTACCAAAAGTTCTACACCGGAGAGGATTGGGTTATTTACAAAACGGTCACCATGAGGAGAGTTGAGCCATTGGTCATGGGGAGAGTTGAGCATAGGGAAAACATGTAGTAACATTTTGATTTTTGGACTAAAGGTGAAAAATGTATAATAAATGAGGGAAAATGTTATTTTGTGCCATGATAATAACAATTGAGCACCATATTTACTTTAAGGATTAATAAATCAAAAGTTGAAAAAATATGATTTTTTTTTTCACCAGCCATTGACTTATCATGCTGGCTCAACTCTCCTGAAATGGTGGCTCATCTCTCCCATACTGTAGGGAGAGTTGAGCCACTTAAACAATTTTTTTCAAACCTTTTATATAAATAAGCCTTAACTGCTATCCAAACTGTTATTGTTTCACAACGAAAACAACACTTTAAGGTTTTACTTACTAATTTTTTACAGGTTTGTACTTTTCTTCCGCATATGGTGACACAAAATATAAAAATTGGCTCTCTTCCGCATATGGTGACACAAAATATAAAAATTGGCTCAACTCTCCTGCATCTCCCCTACTGATATTCAGGTGAGAGTTATAAGTTATACATGGCTGAAAACCGTACAGAATTGACCAAAATATGAGCAAAAAACAGGAAAATCCAGGGATTTTTCAGACACTAAGATACATAACGCGTCGTAGTGCGCTATGCAAAATAGACGCGCACGCGTGGGTACGCTGACGCGGTACTACTACGCACACGTACAACCCTACGCACCCCTACACACACGGGCGGGCAAATAATGGAGAAATACAATGTGCTTGCTACAGGAGATAGTTAAGGTTAGGCCTTGGGGGTTGAGATAATCCAAAAGGGCGGGTTATAATGAAGTAATATGGCTTGGGAGGTAGGGGCTTAATGAAGAAATGTGGTATGACCCTTTGGAGGGCCATGAGGTAATGAAATAATGTGGTTTCTGATAAGAAAAAAACATGGTATACGGTGAAATTTAAATTGCGTAACATTTTTTCAGATGTGGGATTTGACACTGTGGTAGCTTTCGCCTTAACCATCTCCCGTAGCACAGCGTAGAGGTCAGAATATAGTCCTGCATTCTATTTAATCATATATGGGATATTGGGTAATGACCGGAAACATTCAAATTCAGGTCAGAAAAAAGACCTATGCATTACATTAGTTATCCATTGTATTGAAATATAAAAACATCTAGGACTCAAGTCAAGATTTTAATTGTGATATTTTGATACGCGTCTTGAATTTGAAACTTCCAGTCTCTATCCTTGAACGGCCACGTTCTTGATAAAGGAGAATCCAGACGACGATGGCCACGATTTGCCTAACTTTGCAATTCATATTGGTTTAACACGTTATCGCGAATACCCATCGAAAAATTCCAAACATCACATTCCTATAGGTACAGCTAAATTAAATAATCCCAAAACCAATGGAGTTGGCTAACCAACTCCACTCTAAGTGTCCTTTCTTTTCATTTTTTGCAAGTTAAATAACAGTTCTTGAACATGGCGGGTAATTTTAAATTAGTCACGTGTTTAGCTCGAAATTTCATTTTATACAGCTCAATTTTGATGTGAAGTGGTAGAAAACGGATAGTCATAGACAATAATATATTTTGACGATATTATGGCCTTATATTTTTCTTTCATGATTATTGGGGAAATAACGATAATTTAAATATATAGGTATTAGTTAATTGTTTGACATCGGAAGTACTATCTGCTACCGTGGCCGAGTGGTCTATAAGGCCTCTATAAATTGTGAGACTTGGTTTTAGTTAATTGTTTAACACCGGAAGTACTATCTGCTACCGTGGCCGAGCGGTCTAAGGCCTCTATAAATTGTGAGACTTTTTTTTGCGTGAGTTTGAATCTCGCTGGGGTCACTTTTTCATTTGTACTAAATGAGTTGTTTTATCAGTTAAACATTGGAAATTTAATTTATACTTATATACAAATGCCTTTTTTCTTCTGAAATATGACATTTGAATTAATTGCAAAATAATATAAGAGAAATGTACGGCTTTTCAAGAAGCACGGCGATGGCAGATCCCGACGATTTATTATTTTCTGTTCGTGTTGCCGGTGTGTTCTTACAAAACCAGCACGTGACCAGGGGTCTTGCCATAATGATTTTCGTGACCAGCATCGTCTGGGAGAATCCTTTGTATGACTTCCGCCGCAGGCGGCCGCGAGGAAAGAAACGCGAATCCTGCAATACATTGCAGGAAACCCCGTAAACCGTGGTTGTATTGCCAACTTGTATCATGTATTGCATTTTAATTCGTACTGCTCAATTCAAGTTGTCGTGCAATTTGTATTGCAAGCAAAACCGCGGAACATCTAGTCTACCGGACGATATTTATTTGTTAAAGAAAAGGGTTTCAGACACTTCACTCTGCATTATTACAAAGAGAGAATCATTTTTAATAGATTTGACCATGAAGTAGTTCACATGATGTGTTGCATATCAATGAAAAGCTAATGTGGTCATCTTTCCAATGATATCACATTTGAATCAATTACTTGTTTCAGAGTTCAGCCAGGTGCTTGAGAACATAAGGAAGTCTCAATCCGAATTTGCCAAAATTCAACAGTGTATTGCTCTACAAAAAAATGTTGTTTAACCGTTCTAAACAACGGGGGTTCATCAAGTACCCTGCTTCAACAACATTTGCGAATTTAAAAACTCGTTTAAGCCGGTATTGAACAACGCTAGTTGTTTAAAGGTTTACAGCGTTTCATAGTGTAGCAATGTAACACTTTATTGAACTGATGACAGAGTTGTTCTTTTGTGCAAGAAATAGTGATGCATTTGGCACATTCTGAGTGAGACCTTCCTCACATTCTCACGCAGGTGGCTAAGCACTGTAACAAGTGATTGATACGAATTCGCTATCGTTAGAAAGAGGAAAATATCAGTTTTTGATTGATTTTCATTTTAGCAATTTATATTAGATTATACACACATTCACTGATGCGATTGATGTAACACTCTTTGTGAAGTTTTATTGACGTCTACTTTACCCAGATTTAAATGCTTACCTACATCGAGGAAACCAGGCCTGAGGTAACAAGACGCAGATGTGACACACACAAGAAAGGAAATGACGGTATAACAAATAAGATATCGGACCACAACTTGCGAAAAGTTTCACGGGGATAAACACACACATTAAAAGATCATTTGTTGCCGAGCATGTTGAAGAGTCCAATCACTTTATAAATTGAACAAGTTACATGATTGCCTGAGGCGACCAATGCAGCGCCATATGCATAGTAGAATCCATCGGGGTACGCAGAACAGCGACGAGGGGCCTTCCGACTCAGTCATCTTTACGATACATTGATTCAGCGAACGTCTTCATGAGTCCTCCTATCAAGTCTGCTTGAAGGTTCAGTCCTCAGAGAACAAACGACAACTAAGGCCGTACTGCAAAACCAATACGTATTGCTCACGCGTATAAGTGACTTGTACGCAAGATTTTATTATCAGCGTCAAGGTAATATTTCACTACATGTCTGATGATGTAAATAATCATAATATTGAAGAAAAATGATATCTTGACAAAAATCAGTAGTGATTGGAAATCATATCGATGTTTAAAATAACTTGTATGTGCAGCGTTCCGGGTCTAAAAGGTGTTAACTACAGGGTGTCCCAAAAGTCTATGCACGACTTTGAAGCTTTGTATTTCACAAAATATAAGTCGTATTGAAAATATGAATACATATTTAGAAAGAGGAGATGTGGGAAATAATTTTGATACCAAGCATTGGAGTAACATCTGTTTGTAATGTCACCCTAGAAGTAAAATATGTATTACTGGAAAAATGTAATTTTATACTTCGGAGGAATAAAGTTCATAAACCCATACCTATTGAGATTAACAAAAATACGGGTAGAGTTGGTTACACGGAAAGTGATCCGTCAATTGTAATATTTTACATTACAGTGATATCATCATAATAACAAACTATATCACACATAATTTTTGTTTCTATAGTGAAATCTAATTTAAATGTTTTCCATGTATACAGAGACGTGTGCTAATGCAACAACACAGACCTAAACAATTGAATAACGTAACAGAAAAGTGAACACACATCACACAGCTGTCAAACATGTTAAAATTTAAACTTAGCGGATTATTTTAATGCTGCTTGAAGGCCTCATCGAAGGTTGTTTTACCCATTTAGAATATGTTCCTGTGTTCAAAAATGTATCCACCAACTTCAGAATGGATATTCTTCCTGGTGCGCGTTTCACTTTGAAATGTTTTCTGAACTTTTGTTGAGTAAGTTGAACTGAATGTGTTTCAGCGTAGAACCATACAATTTGTATTCGCTTATCTATGCTGTACACCATCTTGAATGAAGACTTTTGCTGTGCAATGTTGTCTACTACGCTTATTTATGTTGTGAGTGACCGAGTTTGGTATTAAATAATATTAATGTTGCAAGATAAGCTGTGAACTGTGACTAATGCGCAACGTTGCTTTCATACCGTTAATTTATGCGCACCTTTAGCAACAATGGGTGGTACTTGGTGTGGGTTGGTCTGGCACACGGCCAATGACTTTCAACCAGTTGTATAATGTTGTGGGTTCACCAATAGAGTTGTGTTTGGTATCAAATTAATTTCCCAAATCTCGTCTATCAAAATATGGTTAAATTTATACCATATGATTTATATTTTATGAGATATGACTCTTCAAAAACGTGCATAGACTTTTGGGACACCCTGTAGAACTGGAATCGATATTTATTTCACGGCCGTGCGGTGAGGACCTTGGTTTTCCACTCATCGTTTTATGACTCGTACATATCACACAAAACAAGTCCCTTCCAAGTTTCCAGCAAGCAGGTGTTGACAGTTTCGATAAATAAATATTAACAGTTTAATTATCTCAACACTTCTATATACTAAGAATAGTATTACCGCGAATATCTTGTGCACAATTCACCCGCAAGGAAAACCACATCGGTCATTCTGTCAAAGTGACGTGTTTGTCTGCTCTGCAAGCTTTTTGGTTCCAAACTTCCATGGTTCCAAATGGGTACTACCGATATGTTTTTCAAAACATAATACTTGATTGGATTGGCTAACAAGCGTATAAACTGTTGTGACATGTGTGATAGACAGTTTGTTTATTCGACTTATAAGGGACCGCCGTTTCAGACACAAACAGTTTGAATTGTTAGGTGGTTTTCGACGTGCGCGGAATAGTCTATGGTTTTGGACCCCCCCCCCAAAAAAAATATATATATATATATATATTATAGTAGTTTCTTGTCCTCGCGTGCATCCTTATTGAGCGTGTCAATATTTAATTTAAAAGGTGTTAAAATCAAAAAACAAATCAAATTATAAACAAATTGTGTTTTTTTATTTTTTTATTTTTTTTATTTTTATTTAAATATTCTCAAGATCACACTGTTGTTGTAAATGGAGAGCGTGTCAATATTTAATTTTAAAAGGTGTTAAATCAAAGAACAACACAACACAGGCGTAATGTACCCATTTTAAGGTTATAAAGCTAGTCTTTGAAAAGTGGCGGCTATTTTGAAGCAAAAAACATTTCCACCATGATGGAAAAAGCAAAACCAGTTTAGGAAAAAGGGGCATCTCCTTTTTTCAAAAAGTTACGACGAAAAACTAGGTTTTCTTTATTTGGCCTAAACCATGTCATTTATTGGTCTGTACAATGAGATCTACACTGTACAGACCAATAAATAACATGGTTAACGTTTCAATACATTCATCCCATCAATAAAACTATATTTTTATCATACAATTAGGTTAATATTATCCCATTTTATGGAATTTGACCATTTTTTGCAGCCACTTCAGGAATCATTTTGGGGGCCATTTTGAAATGTGTAAACAGAGTAAGAATACTGGAATAGGGTTACTAGTGGTGTAACACATACATCCAATCGTTAAAAATATATTTGTATCATACATTTTGGTTGATGTTATGCTATTTCATTGAATTTTGACCACTTTTGACCATTTTTGGCCATTAATTTGGCGGCCATTTTAGTTTAAAGTAAGCTGACAAATCAAAAAATACTAGATATGATTTTTAGTGGTATAACACATACATTCAATTGTTAAAACTATACTATAATCATACATGTTGGTTTATATGCCAATATACGGAATTTTACAATTTTTTAGGCCATTTTGGCGGCCATCTTGGACTAAGGTGTGTTAAAAAAGCAAAAGTTCTGGATATGAGTGTCTAGTGGTCTAATACACACATATTATGTCATTTTATGAGATTTGACCAGTTTTGGCGGCCATTTTGGACGCCATTTTGGATATCTGGAGAGCAACCATTTTTTTTCTTCACCCTTGACATCTTAAATGTGTTTAAGCCTAGGACCCTAGAAGACACCCACAAAAGCTGGTTTGGTTGAGAACTGGGGGAGGTGCACATGAACCAACCCCCCCCCCCCCTCCCCCCTGTGTACATACCCGACGAATATGACCTAAACTAAAGGTTATGAGCTACAGCTTCGCTGAGGGCGTTTTTTTTTTGGCAACGCTGTTGATTAAATACTATCAATTCATGTCCCACTTAATGCTGAATTGATACAAATATCATTTGAACGTATATCAATCGTTATCAGGATTATCTATGAAAGTTAATCCTCAAAATTCCTACTTTCCGGTTTGAAGTAAATGTCAATAAATCGAAAAAGTGCATAGTTTCTGGCAACACTCCTCTCCGGTACAACAATTACCAACACTTTCTTTTCTCGAATCATATAGACCAACATCTTGTCTATTAACCCTGAAAGCTAATTAAAAAACTGCTACTTTTGGGGGTTATGTCATTTTTTACGACCATCACCTTTCGCATAATTTAAATTAATTAAAACACCCCTATTCTTCAAAATGGTTTCGACCACATTGAAAAGATGCATGTTATTGTGTATATCGTTTTTGGAAAGGACAAGGTTGGTTGCTGTAATGTAATGCATGTTCTTCATACAGAAATATGACCTAATATTTAAGCTTTTTTAAAGTTGTGAAATGGGTAAAAATAGTGAAAATTGGGTAAATTCCTATATTGGCCAGTGCCATGGCAACCAAAGGTATATTGGTATTTTTTTAACCAAATATACATGTTGACCAAAGGTCTAAACATGTGCAAAGTTTAAAGAAAATTGATATTTTAAAGTCTGCCACCACTTCTTTGATATTTACAGCAACCCAGTCTTTTAAATATGTTATAAATACACACACCCCCCTTCAGTGTGTAGTCACACACAAATCAATGATTTTCTATACTAGCGCAACTTTGCTGTTGTTATTCGTGGTCATTGATATCGCCATAACTTTGAAATTATCCATTCGATTTTGTTGAATGAGGTATCAAACTGCGGAGAAAGAATTTGCTCATGTAATGTATATTGTCACGCGCCGACTGCTATCCACTGAAAATAAAATGGATTACCGCTAAACTGGTATACTACCCTCTATTGTAATTGTTAGAAAATACATGTACCTGTGAGACGGGCTGATTTGAGTGCTGAGAGAGCCTGTGTGTCCACGATAAAATGGCCCACGATGTATGGAAATGTTTTTCTCTGTGAAGATTTCTGAAAATAGTTAGATTGACTTGCTAAAGAGTCATTCCATGCCAATTGAGACAGGCGGAAGAGTTTTGAGTGTTAAAATGATGGCACAGGTGGTATAAAGGGACAATTTGAAGTATTACAGATCAGCAAGGTTTTCTAGCATTGTGATTGTTTACATGTGGCTGACAGACATGTGAAACTAAAAGTAAATGAAGGATAATTTAAGTATTACACAAATTACAGTTATTTATTATTATACACACAGGAGAAAATAACCTTTCTGTGTGCACACCATCCAATCAACAATTATATCGAGTGATTATAGTTTATTATACTCAACTGTTACGTAGAATATTTGACATCAGTTGGAGAGATCACATCCCAAACAGCGTGGTATATGGCGATATCCCCCCTATAACATCAATAATCAGGCAGCGCCGTTTATGTTTCGCTGGCCACTGCATGCGAACAACCAACCAGCCTATCTCCCGTCTAATTTTCTGGACCCCTCCTGGTGGGAAAGCTAACAGAGGCAGAAGACACCTTCAGTATCCTGATACCGTCAAGAATGATATGGGTTTAGATCCTCCGGAGATCCGCCAACTCAAGAATGACAGGAAAGTCTGGGCCCAGTATGTTGCGACTGCTTCCTCCATTTCGTCCACGGACGACCAATGGTGATGATAGTTTATTCACACAGGAGAAATAAACCTTCCTGTGTGCACACCGTCTAATTAGTAATTAATCACCGTAGTATTCACACAGGAGAAATTGTATTCCTGTGTGCACACCGTCTAATTAGTAATTAATCACCGTAGTATTCACACATGAGAAATCAACCTTCCTGTGTGCACACCATCTAATTAGTTAGTAATCACCGTAGCGTAGTATTCACACAGGAGAAATCAACCTTCTTGTGTGCACACCGTCCAATTAGTAAAGTTAGTAATCACCGTAGCATTCACACAGGAGAAATCAACCTTCATGTGTGCACATCGTCTAATTATAAATTATTCAGTATAGCATTCACACCGGAGAAATCAACCTTCCTGTGTGTGCACATGTAAATTAGTATATCTACTGTGATTACACAGGAGAAATAGTTTCTGTGCACCAGTAATATTAAGATTATCTTAAAGTGTCCCCTGTAATATGATCAAGTATGGTATGTGTGAGTAATATGAGGGTCGTGTCTGAGATATGTTAGAGTGATTAACAGATTTGCCTATTTATCCAGTTGTTCACAATTAAACGTGATTTGTACATAAGTTTAAATATTAGTGCTATTGTCATATTTGTCATGTTTTAATCATAACTGGTACGTAGATCACATATTTACCGCTTACCCACGGCTTTCAAGCCTAGATCGCTCGTGTAACCGTAGGTTAGGTTTGACCATCACTAACCGGCGGTTCGCCACAATATCTTAGATTTTTGGTACCGATTATCTATTTTGAATAAGCCAACCTCAAAGCACCTGGTCGAGGACTTAATGTGCTAGGTGTACTCTCGTGTCAGACGACTTCGCTTGCTACGCTCAGGGGTACCATAATAGTACGTCCTCTAACAGTATACACGTTTATAAGGAAGAAACAAACACTAGATAAGTAGACAGTAAAATGTATTATCAAATTCACTTGTTGTTGTTGTCTGGAGTGGACAATTGGTCAATATTAGTCTAACATCTGAATCAGAAATCAGTACAATATTAATACAGTTGCACCGTAATATTCGGTTGAACTCGTTTACACCATGCACTCATTCTGCTGGCCCAGCTCGATCTGGCAATATTGCTCTATTACCAATTAATTATTGCTATTCAAAGCCCGTATACACATGAAGCGCCCGGTGACAACTGATTATTCTAGAAGCCTACACTGAGGTACGGTATTTGGTACGAGACTACGTACGTTTACTTTTCTCGGTTTTTGTCACCTTTCTCGGTTATACACATACTTTTCTGTTTTACACACCTTTTTATCAGTTTTACATACCACATCAGCTTGAGACATCTTTCTCAGTTTAAATGACATAAATAACCTTTTCATTTTTTTCATTTACCTTTCTCAGTTTTATATACACCTTTTCCATGTCAACACATTTTTGACCCGTACCGCTGCCTATAAATGTGTCAAACAAATTGACGCAGTTATATCAAACAATCTACTTCAGCTAGTAAGCGAATATAATTGCCTCTTATAATGCGTACCACGTGACGTGGCAACCGTATTTCAACACATAGCCTCTAGGAACAATATATTTCATTGACACTAAAACACGTTTTTCTATGCATGGTACTTAAAGGTATAGTATGTGATATTTTCCATGGGATGCCCTTAATCCTCGAGAAAAAAATTGGAAGCAGATTTTCTTGCAGATTTACTTTTCTGATCATAAATCATAAATATATTCCAAGTTACAGAGCGGTACGATTCCTAATAACCTTAAAATCATGGTTTAAATAGTGAATTTTGAGTAAAATTGGAAAAATAGGTTGTACCGCTCGGTACAATCTATTTTTCAAACCATGATTAGGAATCGCATAGACCTGTAACTTTGAAGATCTTTATGATTTATGATCAAAAATGCAAATCTGCAAGAATATCTGCTTTCATAGTAAAAATCAATGATAGAGGGCGCTACTTGAAAAAGATCACATAATATGCCTTTAAGCCTTAAAAGTAGCTCTGGGTAAGTACTTCATCCACTTATGTCATCATGCTTTGATTGGCTACTCAATAGACTATCAGGTCCATAGCATTGATAAACCAACATCTCTTCCTGCCACAATGGGTTGTTCCCCTATATGAGTGCAAACCTTGTGTTGAGTTTACCAATGAAACAATTTGGCGATAGACAATATGATCTCTGGGGGAAGTAAGATCCTTTTAGCCAAGTACCGAAAGGGATTTTCAGTGGACAGATAATTGATTTGAATAGATATTATGAGCAATACGCCTAAAAATACGACATTCTGGTGAATGAACTTTTATAGATACTTGCTCTTAAAATCAACCTCTTGCCTGGTGTAAAAATGCGTTAATACAAGTGTTACAAAATCCAGTTCATTGACACTAAAGGAAATACTGATAACCAATATACACGGAGTGCTAAGTTGATGGATTTCTTAAGGGGATTGCGTATGTCCTTTTATTTCACGGTTTAGGGATGTATAATAAGAGGGGTTACTGACCGATTGTATTACAATATTATAGATTTTCGAATAAAGCGTTTAGATAATAAACAGCATTTCTACGATGCTTGATGCAGTGAATTATAGCCATGTAAGAATACTGCCCCAATCGGCTACGTTTTAAATAATTTGCAATCACATTCTTTTCTTCCATCTTTTCTTACTATCATTTCATTCGGCCATCATGCTTATAGTAGGCATAGCACACATAACATTCAAATGATTGAGACATGTACAAAATTGGATTCAAATGAAAGATTGCAATGAAAGATTTATTTTCCAAAAAGAATTATGACAATCGGTCAATGCATTCTTGTGGTACGGTGTTTTGAGACACTCGGAAAATGGCCGAAAACCTGCCAAAAACAGTAACAATGCCCACAAATATAATTTATCAGGATTTAGAGAGCTCAATTTGTTAACAATGTAACATACAAAATACCATTTACACATATTTCTTTAACAATTGAATATCTATATACCATGTTAAATTTTTAAAAATGGTAAAATTATATTGCATTAAGCTATAAAAATAACCTAGTGAAATTGGTCATTTTGTCCAGTTTTACTGACTGCAATCAAAAAAGTGACTAAGTCCAGTTAATTAATATGCGTAAATGTTATAAATCCAGATGTGAATGGTGTATTGCAATCAAACTTGGTATTATGGCTAACTGTACGATACCCAATCTTTTAAACTATAATTTAGTTTCATAAGCTCATTAAATATGCAAATTAGCTAATTATCTATTCAAGTCATTGATATGCAAATGAGCAATGTCCGACAATTTTGTTCCCATCATAAGAGAAAATACATATCATGTATACCCAATTTGATTGACAAATATTGATGGATTTAGAAATTAAACAAGCTTTTCCATTTCTTAAATACCCATATTTAAATTCTCAGTCTTTTCCTCACACGAGGCACTCAAAGGATGCAAAAACTGAGCATATCACTAAATTGATTGAAGTGTTTAGTACAATATCTCAGGTTAGGTTAATTAAATCGGCCCAATATATTCAAGTTCAGAGCCAATTTAAAAAATTGGTAAAAGCAGTCATAACTAAAAAACCTGATGATAAGTATTTATACCTGGATCAAGGTTATATAGTCCAAGGTCATGACTACCATATATGGCAAGCTCACTGCCCTACAGGGAGTGCCCTATGTGAAGATAATTAATTTTATATAGGGATGTTTTTCAAAGTGGAGCTGCATACATTATATGAAAATATTGTTTTGCATAAGGGCTTACAGACCACTCCTACATGTTACTCATTTTGCATGATTAATTAATCCAAATATTGTATGGCTGTCTTCAAGACTTGGATTAGTGCATCCATGCACGCCAATTGAGGCAACAATACAAACTACATTCCACATCGTGAATAGCCATCATTCAATAATGCAAAATGAGAAACAGGTAGAAGTGGCCTTTATGCAACACAGCTCTTCATATGTTGTTGTTCACTGGTGTAATGCTCCCAGTGGCAGACTCTGTGTGTGTGCATTGTGCTATGCCTACTTATAGGCTTTTTAAGCCTGGCCCGAGCATTTTGCTTGAGCCTGGTCCCTTCAGGACCCAAGCGTGTGTCCGTGCACGGACCGACCGTGTAAACAAACAATCAAACAAACATTTTTATAACAAGGAAGTATCTAGAAATAAGTGTTGTCAGAACGTATCAATGTTAGATGTAGACACATCACGTGTCCTCTGCACTTATTCATACACAAGTGAGCCACGAAGCGGCGAACGAGGGCGCGAAGCAACGATCGCCTCCTATCAGACGACATTATCGTGCCCTTATTGTGTTTCGCAGCCAGTACTGTAAATACATTATATGCTCACTCTGCTCAGCCTGGACTTGATGAAGACAGATTACAAAATACAAATGTCTGATCATAAACCTTTCCTTCAAACAATCACCTGTCAACGTTACTGGTATGCGTAGAACATCATAAAAGGTAATCAAGTGCACACCGATTAAAAGTATTTACATGTACGCTGGTCGAATGTACTCCATGGGGCCAAGATGATAAGACCTATCACGAATTATAGGTTAATAAATACCCATGTATTTGTTTGCGAGAGAAATTAGATACATCAATGCACGCGCGCTGATGTTGATGTGTGAATAATGCCACGACGCCGCAGAGGGGTGCCACTGTTGTGAGCGTATCAACATTTGCGCAAGTTGCATTGATTTTTTTTTTGAGGAACAAAACGTACGCATATATTGACCTAATTCGTACACGACACTATACAAATCTAAATTCACAATTTGAGCATTATTTTGATATATTTAAAAACGAATAAAAACATGTTAACAAGTTTGCTTACACCCGCAGTGAGAATCCCGCGATTCCTGAACAAAAGAAACACACAAAAAACGTATGCAAGTCACGCGGAGTGCATTAGACACTTTCAATGCACTCCGCGTATTTCAATTTCTGGCTTTCTAATTGGTTCGACACTACTAAGAGTGTATGAATAGCAAATAATGACATGAATTACGCGGCTTAAAACTGACAAAAGTTGAATAAGTAAGTTAGAATGATTGACGAAAATTATATTTACGAGATTTAACTATAGGCCTACAAGCAACCTGCATAATAAGATTAACAAGATTTGTTTTTAATTCGGTGAACAATATTCCGTTCCTTGACAAGCAAAATACTTTTTGTGTTGGTATTTATTTTATTTACACGAATAATTCCTATATGGTAATAGAAAATGGGTCGGTCGAGCAGAATTTCGTCTTGTCGTCAAATAACTATATGTCCATCCCCGAGCCTTCGACTTGTGTATTGTTGGAATACGTATAGTGTATGGCCATGTGTCACTCTGTTGCGAAAGAGCTAACGGTATGCCCGACTTTTTTGGAAATTTGGGTGTACGCGCGTTCAAGTTGATATCGTTCGTGACACGTTTGGCATACGTTGTTTCGTTAGTGGTTCGTAGGGGTAATAGCAGAGGTGCGATGGGGTCTAGGAAAATGTTTGAACATGTTCAAAATGTTAAGGCCCTATCACACCATTGCGTATCGCCTGAACGTTTGCCAACGTATGCGAAAATATCGAAAATACGGTGGTGTACGGTGGTGTACGCTGATATAAGTTAGGGGTAAGTTGGGGATACGTCGTTTACGTTAAGAGCACGCTGTGATACGCTATGAAAATTTGTAACACGTCGAGCCAGCGAACAATTATTGAGCATGTTCAAAATTTCTCAGCGTACTCAACGTGTGCTTAATACGTTCTGCATAAGTTCCAAGTGCGTTCGTTGTACGTTAGACATACGTTGACATACGCTGACATACGTTAGAGGTACTTTACACGTAAGTTGGTATACGTTGATGTACGTCGGCTGAAAATAGCTATCTAGCTGGAATTGGAAGTTGGACGTTCTTTACTCTGACAATGTTCGAGCTATTTTGTGTATACGTCGGCATACGTTCAGGCGATACGCCATGGTGTATGGTGTGACAGGGCCTTTAGAAACATATTTTGGCCGATGATTTGAGGGTATACGGACTTTGCCAAATTTCGAGAGAACAAAATGTTAGTACCCTTAGGCATAAAGTTGCCTCTATTCGCTACTATGTGACAGGCACATTATGTCGCAGATGCTGGACTGTATACTAATATCGTTCGATACCTGGTACTAAGTCTTCTGAGTAGACAAAAGTGCGTAATCTGTTAGGGGATTTGACAAATGGCCTGATTTGATGACTTCGACGGACGTTTATGGGTTCTGTTGCTACGAAGTCTATAAATGGAGTGTCCTCTTTCCTCGTATAGATACACTATTCTTAAATTGTCAAGGCCCAATTCCATTTGACTGAGAACTCTAGTTTACTTTAATAGGCCTATTTTAATTTGAATGCATTACAGCCACAATTTTCAGCAAATTGAACAGAACGGTATCAAATCGTATATGATGCACAGTGCGGGTGTGTAATTGCGTATAATATTAATAGAAACAAGTATCTGAAGTATTTGCCTCCGGTTAGCTTTTATAGTTATTCATCAAGTTATTATATTATCTTTGAATTTTGAAACATCTTGAACTCAAGAATTCTAATGTTAAGATTTGAATAGGGTTCTCGTAGGAGCCATTTTGAGTACGCCCTAAGGGAGCTGAATACCTATTGTAGCTTGACTGATGTAAATATCGTTCAAATCTCAATATTAAGAGACACTTCTTTGTTGTAACCTTAACCGTATACTTCATAATCACTGCAAATCAGTCCACTACTAGCTGCTGTTAGTGCGCGCTTCCTCAGTATTTATCGTAGCTTCCGTAGTTGGATAGGGATCGGATGCGCTATCGTTTTCGTAACCTGTCGATGGATTGTAACACGTACAGTTAAGCCCACAATTATTCATACCCCTTGGAAAATATCAGTTGTTTGCGTTTTTCTCAAATCTATACCAGCTGGAGTGTTGGAACTTCCGCTTTACACTAAAGACAATTAGTTTGCAAGTACAAATCAATATATTTGGGCTCAACATTTTTTGCATAACAATAGAATTGAACAAGAATTATGCTTTTATGCCTGTCCAAAATTATTCATACCCCATACCAAGTCTAAGGATTGAGGCCACTTTTTGTGATAATACACATGTTTTTGACATTCCAAACATTCTTTATATTGTGTGATAGGCTTTTATATTGTTATGTAATTATCCCATGATGTGTGCATACAATGTTAGGTTAATGTTTGGCATAGGGTAAGGGTTATAGTTATGGTTAGGGTTAGGCATATGATTATGGTCAGGGTTAGATGTCAGAGATCAGGGGGTAGTTAAGGTTAATAATAATAATAATAATAATAATAATAATAATCCTAATAATAATAATAATCCTAATCCTAATAATAATAATAATAATAATCCTAATAATAATAATAATCCTAATAATCCTAATAATAATAATAATAATAATAATAATAATAATAATAATAATAATAATGATAATAATAATAATAATAATCCTAATAATAATAATAATAATCAGTATTTATAAAGCGCCTTTCTCAACTGCTCAAAGCGCTGTCATTTTTGCTGCTTGTGAATCATCAGAATCAGGTCGCATCAACTAGGGTGCAGCCAATTTCTAGCCCAAAACTATCCGTACTTAGATTGTAACATCCACCATTAGGATCAGAAGTCAGGGGTCGAGGTCAGGGGTCAGGGGTAAGGTTTGGAGTTTGGAATTGGTGCCGGACTGCCATGTAGGCGACCCGGGTTCGATCCTCCCTACTTTGACCCGTTTTCCTGCCTTAACCCTTGCCCTCCTATTGTTCGCTTGGGGGGAGGGGGGGGGGGGGGGGGGGGGGGGGCTATTCCCAAAACAACTATGGGTTAAATGTGGGTAATGTGGGTTAATGGATGCCAATAATGCGCGAATCACAGTGAGACAATTCTTCGGATATGCCTAGACCACCGTGTCCACGTCTCGGAGGGAAAAGTGTACTCTAGGTCCCATATTCTGTACTAGCATCGTCCGATACTGCAACACCCTGTATCGTTCGATACTGGTACAAAGTCAGTCGGATAGTATCCTCCGATACTGGCACATATCAACTGTTTCAGTAATAGGCCTACTCGATACGGACTCGATACTGGAAAACAATTATGTTCCAGTATCGTTCATTATTGGAACAAATCACAACTGTTACATGTGTACCAGGATAGCCCGATACTGGAACATAAAACGTTCCAGTATCGCTCGATACTGGAACACATTTTGGTGTTCCATCGAGATCGTATCGAGACTGGATGAGTGGTTATCGAGACTGATTTGAAAAACAAATATGGAGACCAGTATCCAATAGCAAGGGATTATTAATCGAGCAGCATAATAGTCCTTGTCTAAATTGTAACGAAGGATACGTGGTGCGGTTTGTAGATAGAGCTTCGGGTTATTCATCTTAAATACTGTCTCGTCGCATCGAGTAGGCCTACTCGATATGGTCTCGATACGATAGTCAAATACGATAGTCATAAACATAAACAAAAACATAAACATAAACATAAACATAAACATAAACATACATTGGTGTAGTTGATTAGAATTCCCCCAGCGTATCTGCAACTACACTGGCACAGTTATTACAAAGAAATCAACGTTTTCAAAAAGTGATTCTTCAGAACATCACTTTTTTCCTCACCTTTTGATATAAAACAAAACAAAATTCAATATAATTTATAATGAAATACAAAAGAAATAAAAGAAATGTAATAGATAAAATAACAAACGAAAATGTTTGGGTGGGTGTTTTTTCGGATCCTTCACTTTTCAATACCTCAATTTGATCGATTTCCTCACTTTTTTGAAATAATAATATACAATAGAAATCAGATATTATAACATAGGATAACAGAGAGGTCTTTTTGTATAAGAGGTCAGCTATGACTGTATCACCTTTGACATTTTACTACGAAACAAAACAAAAATCGACATTTCAAATCAATAAAGTTGTAATTTATTTAATTTTGAACGTTGTCATATTCTCTCGTTTAAAACCTAATTGGTAATGTATTATTGTATACTGGCCGCAATTCAGTTCATGACTGCTATGGCCTTTTTTAATAAACCTTTTATGAATGAATGAATGAATGAATGGTGAACATCTGAACAACATATCAATAGGACTACTGTTATATTGATCTTGATTTTGTATGATGGAATAACAAGTGTTCATACACACTTTAGTAGTGTCAAACCAATCAGAAAGTAAAGAAACTAACATGTACGCAGAATGCATTGAAAGTGTCTAACGCACTCCGGGTGTGCATCGTTTAATGCGCGCATCACGCGCTTTGCTTTGATTCGGTGTTCAGGCATCGAGGGGTCGCCGATTTTTAATGCGGGTGTTAGCAAATTTGTTTTTATTCGTTATTAAAGAGATCAAGATTATATATACTCAAATTGTGAATTTGGATTTGTATAGTGTCATGTATGAACTAGGTCAATACATGCGATGCTCTGTTTCTCGAAAAATTAGACAAATCAATGCAAAAATATGATATGCTAACACTAACATTCCCCGTGCAGTGTCGTGCCATTATTCGCACATCAACATCAGCACGCGTTCATTGATTTGTCTAATTTCTCTCGAAACAACACGTACGCGTTGGTTGACCTACATGTATATTAGAAAGCACTACGTATGGCTCAAAATGTAAAGTGACTTGTACGTTTATACACTTATACGACAGTCACCAAAGTAATATATCACATAACTGTACAAACATGCAACCTTACACATTTGAACTGAAAGCAATGCAAACATTTCTATATTATTAGTGAAATATCTGCATTGACTTTAGATACATTTGTATTGTTTATTATCTTCGATCCAAAGTCCTTCTCTACGATATACTTCATATGACAAAACATTTGCCCCATCATTATAATTCATCACCAAACTATTACTGTTCTATCCATGTTCAAGTGTCCTCATTCTCAGAATCTCAAAATACCTCAAGAGGTGCACGTGCCAATTAGAGGAATGATCTATGTAAATACAACCCGCTCCTATTCGTTCCCTTGAGTGCAACACTTTCAACCATGAACAGTGCAACGAGGGTACTCAAACATTCAAACTTCCATCAGCCTATATAACCATGTGCTATTTATAATTCGCTTGTCAGGTTCTTTGTGCAGTTATATAGTTAATAGGAAAAAACGTTTTATTTATCACATCTACAGGGTGTCCCAGAATGATCTATACCAGGTTTCAAAATATATTAAAAATATTAAAAAAAATAGTGTTTCAAATTAAAATACTTGCAATATGACGGTGCAAATATTTCCTACTTATTCCGTTAATTTCATTGAGATATCTCTTTTTGTTCCGCTATGGCAAGACATAATCGAAAATCGATGAAAACGTATTTTCATATTTTGGCTCACATAGTTCCTCTTTATAGCTATTCTCTCTAGCACTACTAGCATTTTAAACCATGAATTCCACACCTCAAAGGTTTATTCGAAACTCCCGCCAAAGAAAGGATGGTTAAATAATTTCAAGCTTAACAAATCCTGCCCTATTCAATCAAAGCTTTGTTTTCTATGCACACAACAATCGATTGTTATCAAAAGGCTGGTGTCAATAAGAAGAAGGTGCAATAATAATTCGAATAACATTTCATAAATAATGTAATGTTTAAAAGGGTTTAGTGACCTTATAGATATTCACAATGGATCATTGCGACAAAAACTTGAAATCTACTATTGTTACAAATAAATCTGTATTTTCCATCAGAAATGTCCGATTTTCAAAATCTAAAATTACTAAGAAAGCTGGGCGTTTGCGCACGATACATATGAAAACGGTTTGGACAATAGCAATAAAGTTCATACCGCAAAATACGTATTACCTCGGTATATATAGATCATTCTGAGACACCCTGTATTCGACTATGAATTCCTATTATTCGTTTTACCGCTATAGAATAAAACACCTTGAAGCAGCCTATAGCACGTTGTAAGCCCAACAGCTGAGCATTCCATTTCGTATATTTCATTGAAGTTGCGTTTGGTTTGCCGACAAAGAGACAGCGATTAACCTTAGGGGATTGATTTTGGTTTCTATTTGCTTTTTTCTCTTCTGCTGTGCGATAATGCATTGGATTTACAGCATGAACCAATCACGTTCCTTAGACTTACAGATTACTTTTACATACATACACACACCTTTCATATATAAAGTAATTAAGAATATCCATACATATCTACACTCATCGTTGTGGATATAAAACCTTGTAAGAACTGAATTATAGTGTATGCCAGGTGTATATTATTTGTAGCTCGATGGCAACAAGCGGAAACCCATTAACCATCTTGAACCCAAATTAATGCGAACCGACACGATAATAGTCACTTACAAGTTACAATGCACTATAAAAGGGGGATATTCACGCAAATAGTATTGTTTGCTCCCAATTCAGTGCATAGTGGCGTAACTACAGGGGAGGTGACAAGATAACCCCCCCCCCCTGATGTCCCCTCAAATCATGTATATATAATACAAAAAATTGTCGGTTATCCCCCCTCCCCTGATCACAGGTATGTCTCCCCTCATGCCCATCCCCTCCCCCAACCCAAATTGAAGACCCTACGTTACTGTTTCAGCGGAAAGAAATATCACAACGAGTAGAGCGGGGTGCGTCACCTCTACGTTGTTCACGTAGATAGTCACAGTTTCTGGCTATTGGGGAGGCACGAGTCTAGTGCTAGTAAGACCAAGCTCGTCTCATTCGTTATTTTAATGGTCTCAGACTAACGATAAAATAGAGGCTTTATTGAAGTAATCTGTCACCTAGGCAGCCCCAGCTACACAAGACAATACTGTTCTTATTGTGTTGATCTGTTATGTCATCCGTTACATTACTAAGTGATTGTTCCAACGGATTCCTTGACCCCCAAAACATGGATGTAGCCCCTTAAATCACAACTCTAAGTACATTCTGGTCTGAGATATGGTCAAAATAACTCTAAAATGGCGGCCCTTTTTTGAATTGCGGCTATTATACCAAGATAGCTGAAGAAAATTGAAAATCACATTTCTTTATCATTGTATGACATATCAAGTTTAATAAACATGGTGTTCAAGAATCTACCCAAAATGTTTACTCAAGTCCATAAGGGCATGTTTCAAGAAGTGGAGGATGAGGATGCAACGGTGTATTGACGTCAAGGGAAGCTTCTTCATGGGAATGTGACTGTATTTAAAAAAAAATTGTATGGCCATCTTCTGGGCCAAGTGATACCACTTTTGAATACACCATTGTATGAGTAGCGTACGTTGTATCGATTCATTATTGATAATAATTGATGTGTAGGCCTATTTTCTTACATGACCAGTGCTACAGGGAAACTTACCAGGTAATAGATACGCTCATAACTCGATACAAAATATTTTCAACTTAAAAAGGGTGTAGTACATTTAGTCCTAAATTTGTCTATTTGCTTTTTGTCGTATCCTGTGCGAATTACATCTAAAAATATATAGACTAAAGCATTTTAGTCCAAGGCTTGTGTCGTCCTATTACATTTTACATATTCAATTTTGTCCTAGACATTTTGTTCAGGACAAAAGCTAGCTTTCAATTGTTACGGTTTCGAACTTTGGTGACCGGCTCGAGGATTGTGTATGAGAAAACGTTGTTATTTCCATCGATTGGCAGTTTTCAACAGTTAAATATTAATTAGCCAGCTGTCCAATCAGATTGTTACTTTGAAGAAATAATCTATGAATATGTATTAATTCTACACGAAAATAAAATGTGACAAAGTATAAATGTACAAAAGGTAATTGGACCAATATTTTGTGGACAATGTGATATCAGACCTAACATAATTGCCATTGGACAAACTGTTGTATTCCCCCTAAAATATCAAGTTTAAACAGTGTGGATTAACTTCTCCTCTCTTATTTGAGATATTGTTCCCGAAAATCGGTTAACAATTAAGAATGCTACATCGAAAAAAATGAGACAAAATGACATTTTCATTTACGCATTTGGGCATTGATTCATTGGAAGTATGCTGCATGAACGGCATGAATAAGATCGTTAACACAAACAATACATCTATTCAACAGTAGGAAACCCCAAGACTTCCCAATCGCAGGAAATCGCCCTTAAAATCTTCATCTACCAGGCTTCAGTTACCTCCAACCAAGACTGCATTCACAAGATAGATGGAACCACCACAAATCCTCGTTCAAACTCGATCATAAAAGCAAAGAAACAGCTCTTTTACCAAGCTTGCGTAATCTGAAGGATAGTAATATCGACATTGATATCAAAATAATGATCATAAATTCATATATTTTCAAAGCTACAGGGCACCTTTTCACAAAAAAACATCATGCTTATTCAAATACACCGGTATTCCTAAAAACCCATAATTTAGCCTTTTAAATAAAATAAAAAATAGACCATATTGCGTTATCATAATATCACATTCATTTTAGTTAAACCCTCACGTTTAAATTCAATCAACGGGATGGTCGAAGAATATCAATTATCTTCAATGTATTCTAATGAGGCTTGCTTTCTTAACCTGCTAAGGCCAAACAAAGAATATAGTCTGTCTCAGAAGCCCGCCTGCATTGGTATGTGAAATGTGAAATGAGCTACGGCGCGTAGATCTATATGCTGAGGCCTAAAAAACTTCTTTTTTTATTTTTTATAAAATAGGCTATGAGGTATGCGATTTCTTTTTGGCTAATCCAAGCTTCAGGGAACTTTTTTAAAACTTGTTTTATAAAAATAAAAAAACAAAAATATTCGACCATCCTCATAGCTTATTTTCTAAATTAAAATAAAATCGCACAGCACTTAGCTTATTTGCAAAATGTTTCTGAGACAGACTATATGGCACCTTTTCAGGTTTTTTCTTACTAATAATTCCATTATTTTATTTATTTCCAGTCATTTAAAGAGTTTTGACCCTGATTTGTTTTCATATAGGCCTAGTAATTAATAATAAAAGCAATCTACGAGTATTAAGAAACTCGCTACGATAGTTGTATCATATCGTTATGAAATCGTAAGATATTAATGACAAAATATCGTCGGTCGTATCACAATTTTGAAAAATGTGGAGGCATGGAGATAACTATATTATCACATTATGCACTATCCTCCGAATTGCAACATAACGCAGTATCATAGAAAAGGATTACTCACAAATGGACGTATCGAGCATATCCTACATACGCCTGTATGTGAAACGTCGTAAACAACGAAATTATCTCATTCTTGGTACATACGACTTACGGCGTACCGCCATTATTATGTGAAATATCAAAAAGAACGAAATTGTCCTGTTCCCGGTAGATATGATATAAATACGCTGATATGTGAACCCTTGTACACAACGGTTGCTATGGATAGGTCTTGCTATACATTGGATTGGATAATTTTACTTTTCATATGGTGAATATCAACTTCAGCATCAAATTGAATTAAATCAAATGGTTTAGCTTAGTAGATTAAGACATGTCAGCGTTGCTCTCGCTTGCTAAAGAAGATTATTTCAAAAAATTTCACGCGGTTTGATGCCGAGGAAGTTTAAAAGGATTTTCGATCCTATTTTTCTCGGAAAGAGTACTTTGATACATCGGTATGTGATGTGTCCGACGATAGTTTTCTTGATTTTGAAAGGTATTGTAGATGGCCAATGTCATTTCAAATTAAAATTGACGATGAACTCTCAAGCAGATACATTCACAGGGCTTAACTTCAGCATTGGCATTAAGTGGTTGTCCGGTTGCCCGGGACAACCAAAATTAGCCACGGACAACTTAAATTCACCTTTGCAGTTGTCCGGCGGGCAACCAAAAATCTTACTAGATATTAACATACGAGTACAGGTTTAGATATTTCACAGAACTGTGAATGAAACAAAGTCCATAGCTAAATACTAATATAATTCAAGTTTCATACGTATAACATCCATCTAATCATCGACATTTATCGTATACTTCCATGGTCTTATTTGTACATGTATATCGTCCTTGCTGCGGATCAGGTTATTATCCTCTACAATATTATATGGATTTGATCCAGCTCCAGCTGTTCAACACTGGTTCAAGGCTACCCGTCGCAGACCAACTGCAACTGCAAGTAAGGTTCCAGATCCCGACCAAGACTCAGACTCGGATGCAGACATCACTGATCATGCAGAGGAGGAAATCCCGTTAAACGTTCTGCTCCAAGATGTTGTTGATGGTAGTGGTTCTGGTTGACTTGTGGCATATATACTACTGTGGGAGAGGATGTCACAGTTGCAGATCATATTGATTCCACTCCACAGGCTATGATGACGATGATAATGGTGATGATGTCCAGATCATGATGATGTGGAGTGAGAGTGATCAATCTGCTTCAGAGGAGGAGGATCGAAGGCTGAATTAGCAACAACAACAGCACTAACAGCACTACAACACTAACCCTACTTTACCTATACAGGTACCTTAACAATTGCAATATATAACCCAACTTGAATTGTACATGTACATTCAAGTTCACATGTTTTCTGAGGTCGAGCTATTCTCAATCTCAATATGTTTAGTAATACCTCCTACAAAAGAAAATTCTGGAACTGACTGAAAGAATAAAAGTTACATATCCATGTTTTAAATTACTGTCATAATTGTTTACCATGTTTTAAATTACTGTCATAATGTTAACAGTATTACAACTGTGACGTCTCGCGGCGCATAATCGCATTGGGCGTAAATTACCTGGTTAAACCAAATAAACACATCAAATACGGACAACCAAAATATCTGGCGGACAACCAACATTTCCTGCTAGGTTTTGTCCGCCGAGCAACCAGTTTCTTCTCCATAATTCGGACACTGCTTAGCTTAAAACCCTGTTGCAAGTATAATGCTATATGATTTGAAATGAAGTAGTAGTCTAACTAGGGCATTGAACACCGATCCGTTGACATAATTTTAAGGACGACCCATGCGCACCGAAACGTTCTAAAGATAGATATAGACCTCGAGAAAGACTTATGACAATTGTAAGATTATGAGATAACGAGATTCGATTCTACACGTAGTAGCAATGCCGATCATTGTTATTACTCGTACGGTGAAGTAAGTGCATATGCGTGTAAAACCGAATTAATTGACAACAACATGTTTGTTCCATTAGAAAGAGTCAGTTTGAAATAGCGCGACACAGCTATCAGAGTAAGGGCAATGAGGGGGCGCCGCTAGTAAAACTATTTGCCACGCTCGTTCTAAATAATTCTCGCTTACAAAATCTCACTAGAAATACGTTACAGTCACAGTAGACCCCTTTTCGACCAATATAGCTAGAACCTGGTTTAAAAGATTTCTCACTTGTCCGTCGACTTTAACCCTTTTTCTGTCAGTCAAATCGTGTGAATTGTTATTTGTCTTGCTGTTTAGGACATTATTAAATTGTAGTAGTGTCATATTATATTTTGAACGAAATATCTTAAGTTAAGGTTTTTTTCGAACCACTGCGATCTGTACACTTAATACGTTGTGGAGTGGCGTATATATCCGGGAACTGATACTTCGTGAATACGGTAATTGCAGTGCCCTTCGACGAATAAGCGAATACTGGTAATCATGGTAATCGTGCACGCTGACCGAATATATTCCAACTTCGCGATCTGTTTACATGTCTGCTATTTTTTACAAGGTGTGTTTGTTATTGTACATTGAATTCAATAAATTTGATGACATATAACGAGCTTGCAACAATTAGCAAAATAGGCCGTGAAACATACCGTTTGAAACATTGTATTCGATCTTAAAAATAATAGAAATATGAATATTGAAAATTCCTACCAAAACTCAATTACAGGGTAATTTTAAGCCAACATTAGAAAAGAGAATGTTTTGATCATGGATATGTATAGGATCACAGTTACTGTATAATATGAATTCAGGGGCAATGTCCGTTAGTCAAATATCAATATTATTGTTATGAACGTAGCTTATATTAAATCTGTCAAATATCATTTTCGTCAATCACTCTGATTAGTTTACTTCTTTCACTGATATAATCGTTCGCACGTCACTTTTTTGTGAATAAGTGCAATAAACTACTGTTCTATTTAAGCGGGAGCCTAGGTACAACTAAATCTCAAATTAGGTAGCATTTCCGGTATCATCCGTCATATCAGGTTGGCCTCATTTATTACATTTCCAATTTCACGTCATAAACCAGCGTAAACCTATTCAATCAACATGCACTTGATTACATTTTATGATAAAACATTATACTAACCATAGACTAGATAAATTGATGAGATCTGAAGCTTTATAGGCAGAAACTTGAAATAAGGGTATGTCAGGCTGTGCATTGTGTTGATACATTAATGGAAACAATAATTTAAGCATCTTTAATCCATATGCTACAATAATTGAGTTGGTGTCAATTCAAAATGACAACCCTATATAGGACACCAAATATAACCCTATATAGGTCAACTAATTCCTCTAGTTGTTCAAGTTATCCGGCAAAACTAGCACAAGTCGGTTACCTTTTCCTTATGGGCTCTATAACATTTCATATTGTTCCCATTACAACAAACATTACTTCAAATTCCTCGTCTGATCCATGCAGAAATACCATATCAGAAATTTATAGTCCTATAGATATTGAGTTTTCGAACCATTTTGTGTTTTAATTTTTACCATGACCTTAACAAATACTCCAAAATCATTTTTGACCTTGCACCCACGCACGTAAAAACGATGAGCCTATCAATGAAGAACGTTCCGGCGTCACTGCGCCAAGGTAGTAGAGCCTCTTCGTGTTTTAATAAAACATTGGATTTCCGATTAATCAAAATAGACTTTGGTGCAGTATTCCAATCTATCTATCCACTAAATGTGAGATCAGAGTCGTAAAATGCTGTAATTCTAAACAGTTCATTAGCAGTCTGCTTCGGAACGGCCGAAGCGCGTTCGGCCTGAGAGCGTGCTATTTAGTGACGCACAGCAGTCAGTTTTTCACGGCAGCAGTATCAAGTGACGGATAAGTATGATATTTCAATAGAGGGCGGGCTTAGAAACGGGACTATCAATAGAGGGCGGGGTTAGGAACGGAACTACGTTTCTAAGGGAACGGCCTCATATTACAGTAATTTTCTAGATTGAAAAAAAAAAAAAAATCCCGATTTTCAACCATAAGATAAGTCTCTTATCTCTGAGATAATGTTAAAAAAGCATCACTATATATATTACAAGGCTTATATTTAACGTAAATATATCCCCCTTATCAACATGGTGTAAACTTGCCAAGAAATGGGTAGTTTCATCGCGGTATACAGGATCAAAAAGGAGTGATTTCGACCTATATTGCGAGATGTTGGTGAGATAAAATCGGTACCAATTTGTTAAGATGATACTGTTTTTTTAATTTTTAATTTTAAGATGATACTGTTGATGTAAATACAACGATTGCACACATTGATGGGTAGCCTACGCGTTACTACGGTGGACACGAGTTGCCTTAATGTGCCATGTGTATTGGTTTAACACGTAATCGCGAATACCTGTTCTAAATATCACAATCCTATGTAGGCCTACAACATAAAATAATCCCAAATCAATGGAATTGGATACGAACTCCAGTTTAAGTGTTCTTTCTACATGTTGCAAGTTAGATAACAGTGTTTGAACATATCTGGTAACTTTAAATTAGTCACGAATGGTATAAAAGGGATACTCATAGGCAATAATATAAAAGGTTCAACAAAAGAAAGCATACCACTTTGTTGATGTCATTTTGAGTAACATTCAATTTTTCTTTTACCAAACAGGCTAGATAGGCATTTAGATGAATCTTTTAGGCATAATTTGATACCAAATTTGCCCCCTAAAAACAAAGTTAAACAATAATTAGCACCATTTAAAGAAAAGTTTCCAATTTTCACAAGTCTCATTTCCAATACACAGCACGAGAAGAAAGGACTAATTGGGGTCTCTGTGTGTGTGTGTGTGTATAGCCAGGATTGACGGGGCTATCGATCGCACAGTGCAAATGCGTTGGGTCGTACGACATTGTTTGTGTTTACAATTGGTCCTTTTTTCTCGTGCTGTGTATTGGAAATGAGACTTTTGAAAATAGTATATTCATAATTTTGTGTATGATAGTATTTCATCAATATGCTACTTATGTGTGCACTATATGAAGTTGATATGGTGTTCCACTATCAAAATAATTCAATCCATGGGATAATACCTTACGTGCAACAGGGTTTTAAGCTACCAATATGCCTTATGCCTTGTTATGCCATTTCCAGCCACCCCGTACACCAACTCACAGATTTCTCTGCCAGGGTGCACCATAAAGCGGATGAGGGAGCCGACAAAAATGTGATATAGAAGTGATGGTAGATAAAGCAGCTACCTGACCCGTATGAAGCCAGACACGGAATGATTGATGCCAAAAAAACTAACTCTGCTAATCCGGGGGGGGGGGGAATCGCGCGGAAGTGATACCGGTCGCTGATTCGCTGATGCGCTTGCCTTGGGGTCAAATACAATCAAATAACAATATTTGCGCCTACTGGTTCAGGAGCATGGAAGTGGGCCACAATCTCTTGCGTGTGTATTAAATAGAGCGGTAATTCCATTGAAACGGTGGTGTTGCATGATCGATTGCCTGTTTCACTCAAATCTGTGAAACATGTTTATTAACTAAATAATATCCATAATATAAATATAGTAACAAAACGCACATGTTCGTTGTCAAATCAATTAATCCATATAATAGATAATGTATTATAACATGTATAATGCAAGAATAAAAGTAAAACAATTGGTATAAACGTATACTGTTGAACATTGTTTATACATTTATAAAAGGGCCCTAATGAATCATATACAAATTAGATGCGTTTATGCGCAATTTATGTTAAATTGCACCTTCACGTATATAATACCGCCGATTTCATTGTTAGACGCCAATATAAATCCAAAGGACCGCGGTTCAGTTCCATATTTTAAACTTAATAATTTATGATAGTGACATTAATTTACTCAGACTATTTTTTGGTTAACTGGTTGCTTGTTGGTATTGTGGCATATCAATTTTACCAAAACCGTTATTTAGTTAGGATACATATTATATCAGTCAGGCCAAACTGCCAAATCTCGAAACATGTAAAACGTTTCCGAATCTGGAAATATACTCCATACTTATGCCATTGGTATTAAAACGTGAATGAAAAACCCACCTGCACAGTACTTTAGCATTTTCAGGCAAACAGATATTTAATTTTATCAAGTCGAATTCATAGTCACATATCATACAACATAAATTGCCGTTTTGAAGAACATATTTTTACGCCTCGGAGCCTCCAGGTATATTCGTGAAATGAAATGAATCGCAAAATTAAGTTCCTTGGCGTCTTTATCTTAAGATAGGATATCAATGGGGAAATCATATTTAGCAAATTATTTTCTAAGTTTTTACCCAAGTTTATACATTTTGACTGTGAGGTTTTATATGTTTTAGAACAAAAGGCTTATTATCTGTTTAGTCATTTGCTTGAATTTTTTTAATTCACTAATGAAATCCGAGAAATTCAGTGGTTGGATTCCACCATAGTGTACATAGAGAAATCTGCGTGGTGCTAACAAATTGTCAACCCAAAAGTGCAATACAACTCGTTACAAAAAAAGCCCGATGGTATACATGACTGATCTATGGAATAGCAAGGGTCTTGAGTGTCCGAATTAAGGAAAAAAATCTGGTTGCCCGCCGGGCAACCAAGCAGGAAATTATGGTTGCCCGGCAGATTTTTTGGTTGCCCGTTCTGTAAAATATTTAAATGCATGTGTTAAGTGTTTCACTTCTTGTAAAAAAATTGGTTGCCCACCAGGCAACCAAATAAGTACATGTTGGTTGCCCGGTGCTAATTTTGGGTGTCCCGGGCAACCGGGCAACCACTTAACGCGAACGCTGGCTGGTAGTAGTAGTGCATTTTATCTCCAATATGTCATTTACCCTAAAATTAAATTCTTTTTAATATCTCACGTGCAATATTTTTAATTTAGATTGCATTATCTCCAATATGTCATTTACCCTAAAATTAAATGCTTTTTAATATCTCACGTGCAATATTTTTTTAAAATTTAGATTGCATTTCTGTGGTTTTTAATTTGGCGTGGTTACTTTGTGCATATAGTATGGTGTGTTTAATGTTTATTTTTGTCTATCTGCTTATATTTTGTGTATATTGTTGATAATGATATTGTTGTATTATTGTATACTGGCCGCAATTCAGTTATTGACTGCTATGGCCTTTTTTAATAAACCTTTTATGAATGAATGAATGAATTAATTAATAGTCTAAATAGAGCTATAGATATCCGTAAATCTGGTCCAGCAGCATGACAGAGGGCCCGAATCTCTTGCGTGCAAACTATTACACGGTCTTGTCAGTATCAGCTCAGTCACAACATTTGTTGGACACCATTAGACCATATGGTTCATCCAACGCCCAATGATATTTAATTATTTCAATCTTGCGTCATAGCAGTAATTGTGATTACATTTATATACGCGTGAAATATTTAATCTTTTTGACATCTGACGATCAACAAGGGATCCGACGCAGAAATAGATTATTTTATTAGTTACAACAGTTTTCAAACGAATCGCAAACACAGCGCTATGAAAGGTATGTTGTAGGGTTAATACTATTTCCAAATAACATAGTTTTATCAAAACAAAGAAAATGAGTTAGTCGATAACGTTATTCTATTGAACAAAAGAAGTATTCAACCGATGATAGCAAAATTATATATTTTTGGAAAGATCTCATAATAGGGGAATTCAAAAATGCCGTTTAAATTAAATATATATCTGTAAACGTTTGTGCTCACTTCCCGATATAGTATATTATTTCAACAAGTAACCCTTGAAAACCATTATGTTCTGATGGGTAATTGCATGAGGAACTAGTATGCACAGTAAAAGTATGATTGGGATAGGTATACAAATATTATTGAGCTTTAATCAAAATATGAAGAAGAAAAAAAATCGATATTTTTTAACATTCTTTATCACAACATGTTACCATTAGGTCCTATATGAATTTCAATAGAATATTTGGATTTCTTGTGAGATTTCCGCTCAGAAAATATATACTTTTTATAGAGTAGAATAAGTAATTATTGCGATATGCTAATTCGAATCTCAGATGGTGTAAAAATGTAAAAATGTGGGCATGTAACGGGAAGAGTGGCGAGTTCATAATACATGGCCATATGCATGGATGGAGTACAACACCAATCACTTGGATCAATATAAGTTTTACAAGTTACTAATGACCCTCCGTGCAAGTACCCTATAAAGTGCATGGTCTGTAACGTGTCCTTTCGTAATGGACATTGGGTCGTATAGGTTTCGTCGACAAAAGGGCGTATAACCATGATAACGATATAGAAATATGAGCGCCACACAAAATAGACCCTAGTGTCACAAAGTCAACATGCAAAAACATCATTATCATGGTTTGTGCATTTATGAAACCTACTGCAACTTTTTCGTACAATAGGAAACTAAGTGCAAAGAGTACAATGTTGGGCATTTTTTTTCGATTTCTAAAAAGGCAACCCAAATGGCCTGAGAGTGTCCGGAACACGCATTCGTTTTCTGTCGTTTTACCATCACTTCGATTGGGAATATGGGTGCAAGCAGTAATCTTGATGTCCTGATCTTCAAGATATCTCCTGACCTGATAACGATTTATCTAAAGTGCTCACCAAAAGAAATTCATACACTTTATGTCTGTCCCTTAGAGTGACATGCTAGAAATATAGACATTTGGAAGAATCTTTTTGGCACAATGTGGTACCAAATTTGCCACAAAACAACAACGAATCGTTAGCCATGATTAGCACCAGTTATTGAACATCCGTGACGTTTCCAAATGTGCATGTTCAATACACTGGTTTAAATATGTACTTCCCATACTATAATATAACATTGGGATCAAACATATGCATGCGAGGTTGAACTCATTTCTGTTCGAATTTCTGATTTTGGTATGGATGTATTTTAACGTCATTTTAACATTCTAATATTCAAATTGTAGCTTATCCTCCACAACAGCTTGGCTTTCCACCTCAACAAGGCTATCCACCTAATGATACAAACCAACCAGGGGCTGTTCAATTCAACCAAGTGAGTAATCTATAATACTTTTGTGGCGAGTCCGTTTGTCTGTCAAATGCCTCCGGGTGCAGATTCCTGCCCAACTGCCCATACAATCGCTATGCTCGGGGATCTTTGCCTGAAGCGCTTGCTTGCGGTTTAGGTAACAATATATTAAATTTCCGAACTATTTTTGAACAGTTTAGTAAATATTAGCCCTAATCATTATCATGATTATTATCAATAATATTAGCCCCGATTAGTTACAATGGTCAAAGGAAATGTGCAATGCAGGTAATGTACAGGGTGTCCCAAAAGTCTATGCACGTTTTTGAAGAGTCATATCTCATAAAATATAAATCATATGGTATAAATTTATTTATATTTTGATAGACGAGATTTGGGAAATTAATTTGATACCAAACACAACCCTATTGGTGAACCCACAACATTATTGAAAGTCATTGGCCGTGTGCCAGACCAACCCATACCAAGTACGACACATTGTTGCTAAAGGTGCGCATAAATTAACGGTATGAAAGCAACGTTGCGCATTAGTCACAGTTCACTGCTTACCTTGCAACATTAATGTTATTTAATACCAAACTCGGTCACTCACAACATAAATAAGCGTAGTAGACAACATTGCACAGCAAAAGTCTTCATTCAAGATGGTTTACAGCATAAGCGAATACAAATTGTATGGTTCTACGCTGAAACACATTCAGTTCAACTTACTCAACAAAAGTTCAGAAAACATTTCAAAGTGAAACGCGCACCAGGAAGAATATCCATTCTGAAGTTGGTGGATACATTTTGGAACACAGGAACATTCTAAATGGGTAAAACAACCTTCGATGAGGCCTTCAGGCAGCATTAAAATAATCCGCTAAGTTTAAATTTTAACATGTTTGACAGCTGTGTGATGTGTGTGTTCACTTTTCTGTTACGTTATTTAATTGTTTAGGTCTGTGTTTTTGCATTAGCTCACGTACGTCTCTGTATACATGGAAAACATTTAAATTAGATTTCACTATAGAAACGAAAATTATGTGTGATATAGTTTGTTATTATGATGATATCACTGTAATGTAAAATTTTAAATATTACAATTGACGGATCACTTTCCGTGTAACCAACTCTACCCGTATTTTTGTTAATCTCAATAGGTATGGATTTATGAACTTTATTCCTCCGAAGTATAAAATTACATTTTTGCAGTAATTCATATTTTACTTCTAGGGTGGCATTACAATCAGATGTTACTCCAATGTTTGGTATCACAATTATTTCCCACCTCTCCTCTTTCTAAATATGTATTCATATTTTCAATACGACTTATATTTTGTGAAATACAAAGCTTCAAAGTCGTGCATAGACTTTTGGGACACCCTGTACATGCATTGAGGTCCAGCAGTATATCTTAGTACTTGCTTTCATTACTTTCCAGTTACCTGTAAAGTTTGAGCCCAAGTTTGAGATATTTTCTGACAGGTTGAACTGGCCATGACGCTAGTATTTACGTGTGAACATGGTGTTTGTGAACACCCTGGACACACTGTCTGGTACCCCCAAAAAAGTCAACACTCCAGCGATGTGCCTTGCCACGTGTGTCGACCTTAAGCCCCATTTGGGCAAATTTTAGAACTAAAATCTGCTCTATATCGTAACTCCTCTCGAAATTTGAACTTTTGATTTGACAACATCTGAAATAGCACTAGTTTTTTAAACAAATTGACTCAGTTCAAACATTACATTTCTTAACACTATAACTTACTAGATTTCGCGGTTCCTGGGTTGGGCGGTTCTCGGGTTAGGGGTTTATGGGATGTGTATACTCTTAAAATTCAGTTATCACAGGTGCCCATAATACAGGAACCTCATGTGCCCTTAAATCCAGGTAGGCTACCCCATGTGCATATCCATGTAATTCAGTACATGTGTTATTAGGCCTAGGGTTTTATATTGGGATCTTAGTTCAGAGGTCTTTTAGTTTTAGAGTCAGCGAGAGGAGGGGTCTATCGTCATGATCATCTGTGCCCAGTCTTGAGAACTGTGTGTCGACATTGATTATTCCTCCGTAGGCATGCCTAAACGTCATGAACGTAATATATATGTATTTAAATCACGCATGTTTGCGCACACCGATATCCATGTAACATTCCCATTTATATAACAGACATCCTATGATTGGCCTAGGGCCTATCCGAATTGCTGTAGTGTTAAACTACAACACTGTACACACTTGCACTGCACGCTAAAGGTCTGGGTTTGATTCCTGGCGCATGCAGACTGACACCCCCCCCCCCCCCCCCCCCCCCCCTCATTTGACTCTTTTCATCCTGATCATGCATGCATCCAAGTTTAACTCATAAAAACCGGGACAAAAACACGCCCGAGAGTTAAAGATATAATTGGAGCTAAATGTTTGCTCACACCGGCCCTGTAACATTCCCATTTATATAAAAGACATCCCATATAGGCATGTTGAGGGCCCGTTGTGGCCTGCGCGCATAGATGGGTCCGCGATGGGATGTTGAGGCACTGAAATTATACCACCGCAATCCGCAATCACTTTAACGATAACATGTTTAACACATAATGTGTTCCTGGATGAAGGCCTACGGTTTACGCTCCCAGTTCCTTTATTAACCCTAACCCGCCATCTGATCCTTTTTTACCTCCTGATCATATACATATACTATTATAGTTTAACTCATACAAAAAACACGCCCGGGAGTTAAATTTAATTTGAGTCCTTTTTCTCTCTTTGTTAGCCAACGGACGGCTTTCTGTTACCCGCCCCATGAAAAACCCAGTTTGCGCCAAGAACGCGTACGCACCGTACGGTCTGCGCCATAACGCGTGCGCCGGCAATCGCGTGCGCTATGTTTTGTTTTGTTTATACGCGAGCGCGTAGCAACAGTTTGTTGTCTACCTAGGGCGAAGATCCCTATGCATAGCGATTACATGGGCAGATGGGCAGGAATCTGCACCCGAAGGCATTGGACGGACGGACGGACGGACGGACGGACGGACAGACTCGCCAAAAATAGTATTATGATATAAATCTTGGGTTTGGCTCTAAGTTCCACCTAAGAATTGGTCAATCCAACACCATTGACCGCATGCTGGGAGACCGAGTTTGGCCAAGGCACTGCAGTCTACAATCTTGCCACATGACTTGGCACACGTAGTGACTTTCAGCCACATTTGGGCCAGTTTTAAAACTAATAAGGGATAATATATTCTTTTTCGAAATTTGAGCTTTTGATTTTACAAAAAGCACTAGTTTCTATGATAAATTAAAGTTCAAAGTTTGAATTTTATAACACAACAACTTTTAAAAGTAAGACATTGGGCTTGTAGCTCCACCCAGAACATTATCCAATTTTAATTGAATCTAACTAAAGGAGTGTCTGGGTGAAATTTCAACATTTTCTTTCAGTTAATTTAGCTAACCTCGTTAATATCCAATGGATTTCACTCGTTCGAGCAGCAAACAATATGAACATTGACTCAATATTTCCATAATTTAACACTTTTATCCAAATAAAAATAAAAATAAAAAGTCCCATAATCAACGCTTGAAGTACACCAGCCTAAACAGACCAACAGACCTCCCCAAGCGCCTAGAGCCTTGAGCCATGTTTGGGATAGCGGTGGAAATGGTAGCGAGCACACAAGCAATATACAGGGGGTGTGAAATAAATCAGAGTAATGGTGTAGAAGTAGGTTTATTACCTCTGCTGTAGCTTGGAATTGGAGGTAACAAGTAGGCTGGAAATAAACAGCCAAATTGAACCGTAATGTTAAATTGATGAAACTTTACTTTCTCTAGAATGCGCCTACACAAACAGTGATTATAAGACAAACACAAGCCAGTCAGCCAAGCGACTACTTGGCCTTTGCCATCATCGTTACTATTTGCTGTTGCTTGCCATTTGGAATCGTTGCTATCGTCAAATCTGGGAATGTAAGTGGTGGAAACGGAAAGTAATGACCGAAAAAGGCCCATTTTCTTTTGTTTTACAAACGTTATGGCAATTGATTTTAGTGTACCTATTTTATGTTAGCATGTTGAATAGATTAAGTTATATGTATTTTGAAGATTTTTCAGTGTTTGCCCCTGACAGGTTGTTACTTTCACACACTTATTCAGGTACACATTTGACAAAATCGAGAAGACTTATTTAAAATATAGTACTGAAAAGTGTGCAGAAAACAAATATGTAAAAATAAAAGAAATAAACGCTATTCAAGGTAGATCTGTCTACAAGTATTCCCCATATGACACGAAATATATAGCCATTCATAAATTGCTATAGTTGTCGTTATGTTGAGGTTGTACATCACGCTGAGAAATGTTCGAATATGTTTAATGAATTGTTTTGATCCAGAGTAAATATTCATTCATATATGAATTGTTCGTATTCTTGTCCGATTGGGTATATTGTACATGTATCATGGTTAAAATCATTATTTCCAAAAAATAACAAATTCAAGCCTACAATCAGAGAAATAATGTGTTAGAACACTGACCCTATTTGCCAGGCTGTTTGTATCAAGTACGATGTACGATCGCCTAATGCCATTTCCGTTCTATCTTTTCCTTTCCTTAGGTACGCAACCGATTCACTGCTGGTGATGTTGCTGGAGCTGAGGAGGCATCTCGGTCTGCCAAGGGTTGGTCCATTGCAGGTCTGGTGATAGGAATCGTGTCATACGTCATTGGAATAATTGCCTATGTTCTCTATTTTGTCTTTGTATTGTCAATAGTCACAGCAGCTGTTGATGACGCAAATACGTGGGACATCGACAATGCGTGGGACAATACGTGGGACAACACGTGGGAAAACAGCTTCTTTGACAACATTTAGGCGCACTGTGGCTCTTTGGGTATAATAGATTTGTGAACACGCAGGCCTACATACATATGATAAGTTCATCAGGATTGTAAATTGAAATGTTTAAAAAACAAATTTAAAAATGTTTGTTGTACAAATCCAATATGTTACTCACATATAAGACGGTTTGGTCTCCCGTTCGGAAGACTTCTTTTAACATGTTTAAATAGAAAGTTTAATAGCTTACAATTAAGTTCACTAATCTTCATACGTTCATACCCAACTGGCGTATATTTTGTTAAAGTAAAATTATGCTGGTGGGACTTACTATAACAGTCAAAACCACAGTCAAAAGAGTCATTCTTTTACTCTAAACTTGTATATATTCGGCCGATTTAATTTAACCTAACCTGAGATATTGTACTTAACACTTCAGTTCATTTAGTGATATGATCAGATTTTGCATCCTTTGAGTGGACAATGTGAGGAAAAGACTGAGAATTAAAATATGGCTTTTTAAAGAAATGGAAAAGCTTGTAATTTCTAGATGCAGCAATATTCTTCAACCAAATTGGGTATACAATACATGTTATATATCTATTACCGATCACTCTTTTGATGGGAAATAAATTGTCGGACATTGCTCATTTGCATATTAATGAACTTATGAAACTAAATTATAGTTTAAAAGATTGGGTATCATACAGTTAGCCAGTATACCAAGTTTGATTGCAATACACCATCCACATCTGGATTTATAACATTTACGCATATCAATTAGCTGGACTTAGTCATTTTTTTGATAGCGGTCTGGTCTAAATGACCAATTTCACTAGGTTATTTTAGCTTGCAATATAATTTTACCATATTTTTAATTTATTTAAAATGGTATATAGATATTCAAGTGTTAAGAAATATGTGTAAAATGGTGTTTTGAATGTACATTATTAACAAATTGAGCTCTCTAAATCCTGGAAAATTCTATTTTTGGGCATTATTACTGTTTTTGGCAGGTTTTCGGCCATTTTTGGAGTATTTCAAAACACCGTAACACAAGAACGCATTGACCGATTGTCATAATTATTTTTGGAAAATAAATCTTTCATTGCAATCTTTCATTTAACACCAATATTTTACATGTCCCAATTATTTGAATTGTATGTGTGCTATGCCTACTAATACCCTTAATCGCTATGTACTCCCTGCGCACACGCAGAGAACATTGTGCAAACGTATTGAGATCGAGTAACGGGAACAGCAACTTGAACGCACTAAGAATGTTTACATTGATTGGAAGCGCATTTAGAGCCTGTGAGACTTTCAAGTAGAAACATAACGGCGCGGTGAAAATGATAAAAGTGTGATAAGAGCGTACTAACAGCTACCTTGTTTAAAAAAAAATTACAACTTTAAGCTGTTTTCCGCGCTCTTTTCTGCGTGTTACATGGGGACCCTCTCCCACTATAGCCAGTGTACACTGCGTCCCCAATCGGTTCTAATGCGTTGCTTACTTGGCGCTTTCATACTTTTTTCAGCGCAACGCAAGCGCAAGGCCTGATCGCTGTATGTGTATGTATGTATGTATGTTGTCTTCAATCATTACAAGCTTCAATCATTACAAGCTTATTCTACTTTTGGCAGTTCTGAGCCCATCAGATTAATCACATTGTTCATTCAAATGGCATTACGTATCACTTACGTGAATGAGTGTAATAAACTGTCTACCCATGCTAGAGGTAAAACTAAATCTCCCAGATAATACGTAGACTTTCAATTGCATGTCAATGTCATCAACCATCGTAAATGCATTCGATCAATGTGCACATGTTTACCTTTTATGATGAATGTTACATAGCAGTAACTACGGTGAGTTAAGTATCCGAGTATATTTTGTAACGGGATCTTACAGTCAGCTGATCGGTTCATCGGTACAATGCAATTGTGATCAATCTCAATACAGCAGGAATCAGGTCCTGGTTTAACACAATTGAGGACAGTCACTGCACTAAGGGCCATATAACTTATAAGGACGTATCCCGCATTGGGCTTACTCATTATAAGCGGTGTTCAGAATACCCGGATCAAAAGGCCACAATAAGTATGTCTTATGAAATTGTATGATGGTTGATAGTAATTTTATGGGAATCATTTGATCTGAAAACGTTTGATCTGAACGCAAGATAGAAATACATGCTTGACATATTCAGTTTCTACGTCGAATCGGTTCATTTTTGCTGACGAAAGTTAGAGAACAACAGAATACTGTATAGATATGTCGACTGATCTTTAAACACAAATGCTCATACTTCGTTACTTTATCTCTGTGCAGTAACGTCAGAGCGTAGGCCTAATTCAGCGGTTGTAGTTCATGCTGCGTATGTTTAATTCGCTTGAGTGTGTACTTATACGCCATCTAAGCTATAGATAAGCCCTATAGTTTACTCAGTTCAAAATTGGCGAGAAATATTCGGTTATTATATCTCCAAGCGCAAGAGTAAGCGATACACACGAGATATTTTTGAATAGAAAATGTAACTATTCAAAATGAAAAGATCCGTTTCATTTTGAATGACAAAATGCCGAGGGACGCTGTAATCGCTAATTTGCATATGAACCTTATTTGGAAGCCACTAATGCATATGCATCGATGCAAAATTGTAAACAAACAAAAGATGTTCGCAAAATGTGTTCATTTTTTCGCCCGTTTTTTTGGCGTATAAATGCATTTCGCCATGCAATCCTTAAGTTAACGAACAGCAAAATATTTTTGGCGAGGGCCATATGTCACGGCTCACTCCTAAAGCCACAATGTTAGACCAAACGATCGCTACCCAGCACAAGAGAATCGCCATTTTGCATCATCGCGCGGTGAAATTACATTCCTTTCATCCAATGGACCGTACCACTATTGAAATGGAGGGGTGTGTTTTGATTTGATACACATATTCTATAAACATGTGGGCCATATCCAAAAGTATGTCAATTGCAAGAGACATACTTTTCATTTTTGATTGTCAGTTTGTTCCAGTTAGGAATTTAACTAGCTCAAGTATATTATTTGAATAAGCACCCATTGTACTTCAACTACAAACCAAAGAAACCCAATCATGATGGAGTAAGTTGCCGTAGCAACACGTTTTTGTGTGCGAGGAACGGAATTTCTCTGTAATTTTGCGAGGGACGGAATTTTACACTTTTAATGGTCTGCTTTTCCAGTTACACTGATTAGACAAATTAATGATATTATTTGAACAAGTAACCAATACACTTCAACAACAAAGACAAACAAAATAGCTAGGATGAATTGTGTTCCTCTAGCAACACATTATTTAAAATGCGAGGGACGGAATTTTTTATGTAGTCAATTCCGTCCCTCGCATGAACAAAATGTGTTGCTATGGCAACTTGCTTAACCGTGGCTATGCTTTTTTTCTGGAATGTTGTAGTGTATTGGTAGATCATTTAAATAATGTACTTAGGGTATCTAATTTCCTAACTGGGATATCAGGATAATTAAAAATGTCACTCAAATTCCGTCCTTCGCAAAAACGGCGGTTTTGGATATGGCCCATGTATCAACATGTGTTTTGTAAATTAAACGCATTCTTGATTTAATTTTTTTTTCTCTGAATGTTAAAGGTGGTGTGTGAATAAAATGCTATTTACAACATATTTTAAATTTCACAATTACTTGCGAAATAATTTGTCTTTTTTAATGTTTACCTTTTGTATCCCAGCCCATTCAGAAGTTCCCTCGCCCATTTACAGGGAACGGACGATGTCAAAATAAGGGCCTAATTATAATAAAACGTAAACATTTCTTTCCGTTTTTTAAAGAGCAGCTATTTTTTTATGTCAAATCAAGCCTATTAAAACACGGTTTTTTTACTTGTTTTCATCAATTATCCAAAACGCTATTCACATATGAATGATGTAAATATGCTTGGTCGTTGTTGAACGGGGTTCAACAAGGTCTTCGTCGTTGTTTATCTTGAATCGAAAACGGTAAGACGGGTTTATTTTGCTCGGGCAGCTTTAGCTGCCCTCGCAAAATAAACCCGTTGCCGATTCAAGATAAACAACTCCGAAACCTTATTGAACCCCTAATTAATTAATAGAGAGTATAGGCTAGTGCACAATGCCAATATATTTATTCGCTTCATGTCAAACAAGCGTCGTAAAAGGTTGCATCTCTTCACGTTTTATTAGCGATTTTATTATACAATATGCGGGTAATATTTTCGGCGTTTAATTGTAATTTGGCACTTTAAAGTAGCCTTAATTATGTTAACTAATATTCGGTCGGCCATCTCATTATTTTGGATAAAGTGTTGTATCAGCCTTTTAAATTAAATTAAATAGGCGTAGTTTACTCGAAAGATTTATCATGTGTTTGACTTTACCCTATTTGATTGATTTGATTTGATATTATTTGGGTCCTACGACCCTAGAATAAGCTTATATTACGGTTCTGTTCCCTCTACATAATACTGAGCTTTTTTTGACCACGGATATGCCATGGTATCCGTGGTTGTAAATTATGATTCCTTTCCCCAACTCTTTGAGTTATTGCACACCAGCTGTTAGTGCCTACAGCGCTTTGGGTACCTGCTCTGACAACCCGGTTTTGACTAGGGTGTTTTGTAGCAAGCCCAAAGTGTTAAGTTTATCATTTGTTATGTTATAAAAATTATACTTTAAACTTCAATTTGTTATAAAATTAGTGCTGATTCAGATTTTGTGAAATAAAATGTTCAAATTTCGAGAAAAATCACGATTACTATTGCTTGAGCAGGTTTTAGTTTTAAAAATGAGCCCAAATCAATATGTCTTAAAAACTAATGCTTATATCATATTTTATAAAAACAAAAGTTCAAATTTCGAGGAAAAAAAATCACATTATATTATCCGAAGAGCAGATTTTTAGATTTAAAACTAGCCAAAATCGGGCGGAAAGTCACCACGTGTGGCAAGTCATGTGGCAAGCTGCAGCGCCTCGGGCTTGTTTCCAGTTCCACCGCTGCCATACTCAAGGTCCTCAGCATGCGGTCAATGCTGTTAGATGGATGTAATTCTTGGGTGGAACTTACTAATACTAGCGTCATGGCCAGTTCACTCTGTCAAACTTTGGGCTCAAACCTTACAGGCAACTGGAATGTAGCTTATATCAATTGGGATCCGTTCGATGTGTGAACAGCTACAGACCGGGATGATCCCCTACTCTTTACGAAAGAGTCTGTAACCTTTTAACGTGCTCGTGAATTGCTCTTCCGATGCACTGGACCACCATTTCTTCTGATTTCCGAACCACTGGGTGTTTTTTTCTGCCATTAAGAAATCGTCACAATCATTTCGCTTCATTTACCAGGCTACCGACACGGCGCACCAGTATCAGCACTAAGATTGCAATATCCCCTAACAGTTTACCAATCTCGCTTGGGTCGACGAGGCAACTGAGACTAAGTACCTTGCCCAAGGATACAAACACATTGGCTGTAGCGTGGCTAGAACTCACAACCTTCGCATTGTGAGTCCTGTATGCTATCCACTAGACCACACGTGCTATTTGTGTAAAGTTTATCAATGAAACATGTTGGTTACATCTTCTATCCATATACCAACCTCAAACCTGTAGTTCTCCCTGTACATGTTTACCAAAAGAAACCCAGACCTCTAGTGCTTATCGACCTGAGTCAACAATACATTTGTTATCAGTTATTGCAGTTTGATGGCAACGAACTGGCTTTTGCAATACGTGCATTAACCATGTTAACGCATTTTTACACTAGGCAAGATGTTGGTTATGAGAGCAAGTTCAAATGTATGAGTTTATTCACCCGTATTTTTTTCTGTCAACTTAAAATCCCCCTTGGACGAAGCTAAAAGGAATTTACTTTACATTGTACGTTACCAACATGTTTCATTGGTGAACTTTCTACAAGGTATGTGTATATAATGTACAACCTCCGTGGAACGAGAAGTGTTCATGGCATCAACTTATGTGGACTTGATCGATGATTGAGTAGACTATAACAGTGCGATGACATAATGGTGGACGAGCCACCTTCTCAGAGCCAAGATAATGTAAAGGCCGTACTGCAAAACTAGTACGTATGCTCATACGTATAAGTGACTTACCCGTTAGACTTATACGACAGTCACCAACGTAATATTTGTCATCAACATACGTAAAAGCACCATTAAATATGAACATTATTTTTTTTAAAGGTTATACGTCGTTTTCTCGTTCCATTTATATTCAGTCCTAACGATGAAACGTAGGTTTCGATAGCTCGACAATATTACCGTTTCCCATCAAGCTCAACAATATTAAAAATGAACTAAACCAATTCAAATATTTCCATGATGATATAGAGATATTAAAATGTATTCCGAGTTCAATTTTTGTGGCTGCTTGTACATAGGATGATGCAAAATATTACTTTGGTGACTATTGTATAAGTCTTACGTATAATTCACTTGTACGTTTGAGCCACATACGGACTGGTTTTGCAGTACTTCCTAACTATGAATAGAAAAAACGCTTGAGTGTCAAGAAAACATGAGACCAGTCCCGTCAAAAAGGACATACGTTGTCGGCAAACACAGTTTTGAGATAGAAATATAAAGAAAATAATAGAAACAGTATGATTCTTCAAATCATATTATATTGTCATTACAAAGTCCGATTATCTTCAACATGGTATCATTTCAAAGCTTTAAATAAGATCTTTAAAGTCATAACAATAACTCCGATTGGATACATACCTCTAAGTCTTTTATAGACACACCAGCGCTATATTTGTTATCAGTTATTGCAGTTTGACGTCAATGAACTGGCTTTTGCAACATGTGCATTAACTATGTTTAAACGCATTGTGCGTTGGTTATGAGATCAAGTATTATGTGTGTGAGTTATTCACTAGTAGTTGTGAAGTTCTAGGTTAACATATCAATTCAGCTCAAAACTTCATTGATGAACTCGATATAATGGAATATGTAATTAGGGTAATTACCTCTGTGGAACTAGAAGGTCGCATCACAATAATTACGTGGACTTGATCGAGAATTGAGTAGTCCATCACAGTGAATATCCTGAGATTTTTGTGATTTGTTTTGGAAAAAAGAACTCACCGACCGACTGACCAAACCTGAGAAGTCCGTCCTGCTCGCTCGTAGAACAGGTTGTTGCCGTCGTCTCCATTTGAATTTGAACTAGCAGAATGTGTCTCAACATTTAGAATTAAGCGCCGACTAGCAGGGTCAAACTCGCTAGTCATAAGGGTCGATCGCTAGTCAGACCCCGACTAGGGGTCAAGCATACTCCACTACGCTCGAACTCTTTACGCTCTCACATATGCGTAGCAGCTCCACTACAACAAAATGATGCAGCCTGATTGGTAAACGGTGAGCCCTTTAGACATATCAGATCCACAGAGTTGGAACTAACATTAAAACACGCTCTCCACCATGACGTTTATATACTGCTGCTGTAAAGTAAAGTGGAAAGGATGACAGTCAAAGCACGTTTCTCGGTATAAGCGAACTTGAGCGGTGAAGATTATCGGCTTCATCAAAGTAATGGTTTTGCAATGTCATACACCTCTAGTTTGACCTACATTAAGTTCATAGAAAATGGAACACTTACCTTAAAGAAAACGAATGCTACATTACACTACACATTATACGGTAGGCCTACTATGCATAGCTTTAGCACATTATTAAATAATTAATTGTACCCAAGCGATCCGATGAATTGTCATTGTTTCAAGGTATGGCTATGTTTTTGTAACGAAATCTTGGAGAACCAAAATGTGTTATATCCTAAATGATCACCCTTTCATACGAAAACGAAAAAGAATAAAAAGAAACAAACGAAATACGTATACATGTAGTAAAAGAACAGAATGTTATTCTAGTTAACTGAATTATCATTTACACAGACCACGGACGTACATGAAAAACATTTTATTCAATTGTAACCATATCTCCCCCAGCTGTTTATAAAGCACCCTTGCATATTATCGTTCGAGTACTTAAGCGGCGCAATCGGCTTCATCAAAGTAGGGGTTGCAATGTCGTCAACCTCTTAGGCTACCTACGGTGGGCTCAGATAAGACTGAACATTTACCTTCAAAACCTTGAAGCCATGCTATGTTACACGACAAGTTATACGGTATACGGAAGTATACGCTATTTGCTTAACAATAACAACCAGCTGTAATTGTACCCACGCCATTTCAACGTATTTTACTTGATCTTTTTAACGGTACGCGGTCTTATCGTTATACGTTTGGTATTTTCGATAGCTAATACCCCTGTCATGCCTGTCACACATACGGCGATCAGGCATTGCGCTTGCGTTGCGCTGACAAAAGTATCAAAGCGCAAAGCAAACGCATAGGAATCGATTGAGGACGCAGTGGAAACTGGCTAGAGCGGGAGAGGGTCCCCATGTAACACGCAGGAAGAGCGCGGTAAACTGCTCAAAATTGTCATTGTTTTGTAAAACAAGGTAGCTCTTAGTACGCTTCTATCTCGCTTATTACATTTTCACGGCGCTTGTGAGACGGTTTTTGTACTCACTGACTACGAGGGATAAGACACTGGTATACTGGACACGTGGCGAAATTATATAACTTTACTTCTATTTATTTCTGATAAATTCATGAACAGAAATAGAAATTATGCCAACTAAAAGATGAAATAATAATAGTCCTGGTTGTGCAACAAACACGCCTGTTGCACAAACCAAACCAGGGAACAGAAAAGACTGTCTATGTGGCAATTCCACATAGACATAGCTTGGGGCTTTACAAGCCAAGCTTCAATGAACACCAAACAAAGGAATCGAACTGAGGCCTTTAGAATTGCAAATGGTACAGGGATATATGATCTGAATAAATGAATACATTAAGGGAGTCGGTGTTGCCAGAATAAAATAACTCTGTGTTGCCAGAATAAAATAACTAAATAAAGGTGTATAAAATACACTGCTACACGCTCTTCTTACGACCCATTGTATTTCTACTTTAAAGTCTCACGGGCTCTCACTGCGTTTCCACTCATTGCAACATTTTTAGTGCGTTCAAGTTGCTGTCTGCGTTACTAGTATACGATTTCAATTCCTTTGCACAACGTTCTCTGTGTGTGTGCGGAAAGTACATAGCGATTGCACGAAGGGTATTAGATTAACAAACATATAGAAATAGTAGATACAGAAGAATTAACAATGATCCATGATTAAAGCTCTAATCACATGTCCGATCTTTAACATTGATTGTTATTTAAATCCTACTGCACTGAAAACATAACTTCGTCAAAAGTCCAGATCAATTCGTCAATCGAGTTAAAAAAATTAGTCTTGCAATATAACTGTGAAAAGACAAACCATGAGAGTAACATGACAAATTAAAAGAGTGCTAGTACGAAGTTGCTTTGTGCGTTGACAAATACAAATTTGGGTATGACAAATATAATTGAGTGACAAATCCTAAACCCGTCACTTGACGAATTTGGGAATAAGTAAATCTGGGAATGACGATTTAATTTAACCATGAGGAAGGAAATGACAAAGTTACAGCGGAATTACAAATCAATTCGGAGACGAAAAATAAATGACAAATATTCGCTGCGAATGACAAATATAGCTTCTGATTTCGGTTACGTGAAACCCGTTTTTGAAGCGTCTTCGAATCGGCGCCATTTGCAATTCATGGCGTACGTGAGTGTGCAGCGGGTCACGAGAGCTGTGTATCTAGATCGAAAAACAGAAAAGGTAATAAACTAATATACTTTAAAATATAAATTAAATGATTTGATTTGATTGTAGTGTATGATTTTAGGATTTAAGTATTATGAAATTCTATAATAGTGATCGTATTTTGTTACCAAATATCCCGGACTTAATAGTCTGATTTGAAAGCATGCATGACGTTCATGGTTATGGCTATTGCGAATGGCATTGCATGGTATGCTTGTCGTGTCGTGAAGGCCTGCGATCTGCATGGTGTATTTCCCTTTTTTTGTTTACACTTTTTGGTGACAAAATACGATCACTATTATAGAATTTCATAATACTTAAATCCTAAAATCATACACTACAATCAAATTAATCAATTAGTTTATATTTTTAAAGTATATTAGTTTATTACCATGACTAATTTTTGTTATACATGACTAATTTTCCAAGGAGCAGTGACTAATTAAATATTATCAATGACGAATAAAAAAATGGCAATGACTAAATAAAAATGAACAATGACAAATGTTTGATTTAATTTGTCAAATTAAACCACTTGCATGACAAATTAAAAATTTGTAATTTGACAAACTTTTCATGTGAATGACAAATATTGAATTTGTTAAATTAAACCACCTGAATGACTAATTTATATTTGTCAATTGACAAAGTAATGTTTTCAGTGTGCATGTTTACAATAGTGTCTATGGCTCATCCCCTGTGTATCTGAAAAATATCATCAGTAAGTACAGCTCTGGTCGTCAGGGCAGGGGTGTGCCTCTCAGCTTGCCGATCGGGTCCACTTTTAAATTAAAATTTAGTCAGCATAGAATTGATGGCGCTATACTGATAAGGCGTGATTGTAGCAGACGATGGTAGACACGAACGGTCGTTAATTTTGAATTTCCATTACTTTCAATGTAACAATGGATTTTGCCCGGGATTTTTGATTATATGACCCCATAAAATTCATCACACGTTGGAACTAAATTATTTCATCCAAAAACCGCTGGAGTTGGATAACCAACTCCAGTGTCAGTATTTTTTTTGACAGCAAGCTGTATGTAAGTCTGTGTAAATCTATCGCCTGCACAGCGCCACCAATTCTATGCTGACTAACACGCCGGTCACCGACGCATTCCAGACGATTATCATAATTTATTCAAATATTCAAAAGGACCGTTTTCGCTACGTACGTTAGTATACGACTTTCCTATCTCAACATTAATAGTATCCCTGGGCCTGAAAAATATCATCAGTAAGTACAGCTCTGGTCGGCAGGGTCTAAGGTCTAGTTAAGATCATACTCGTCTTACCATTCCTACTACAAAGAAATCTGCTGGTGAAAAAAGTTTTTCTATAATGGGACCCGAAAGTTGTGGAACGATTTGCCTGCTGATGTACGTGTTGCCCTAGTGTGCAGGTTTTTAAAAAAACTTTTAAACACTTGCCTCTTTCCCAAAGGGTAGGCAGTGTTTTTGATATTGCTGCAGCAGTTGTACTATAACAGTCTTTCTGTTATTACTGATGTTTTATCATTTTTATGCTGGATTGTAACTCCATTTTTATAATATTCCCATCTTTTATCTATTGTCAGTTTTATATGTATACTAGAATTCGCGGTTCGTGGGTTGGGCGGTTCTCGGGTTGGGGGTTTATGGGATGTGTATACAGCCAGCAGGGAGGTCACGCTGCGTGTCAGATTTTGTTATACGCAAGAAAACAATGGAGTCTCAGTGACTACAATATTTGCTAGAAATAGCTTTGGAAGATGGTATAATTTGGGCATCTCAAAAACTGAGAAACGTGTTAAAAATCATGTAGAATTTTAGAGGAGGGTCATTAGCATCTGCAGAACGGTAAAATGTATAGTATTAAACACGTTTTGTGACCAAATTTATGTCGTAAAATGTTGGAAAATTCACGTTTTGAAAATCTGTGGTCTTCGAAATTACAGGAATCCTAACTCATTCTAAACCTCACCAAATCATGAAATGAACCCTCATCTACAAAAAAGTCCATGTACGTATTGCTCTATCTGCTTGGAGATAGCGAAGACCACGCAAACATCATAGCTTCATACAACGGAATGAAATCCGCCATAGAGATTACGTAGCGAAAATCGTAGAGATTTGCACTGCAGTCCTCTGTGAAGGGAGTGTTGACAAAAGCAAGGTCGTTTGGCTATTGTGTTTGTGCATGTTTGTGACGACTGACCCCGTTTAACAATCTTCATAGCTTTCATATAGGGCTTAGGTGACCTAACTATTGACTGTATACTCTTAAAATTCAGTTATCACAGGTGCCATTAATATTCCAAATCTCCGTCATACAGGAACCTCATGTGCCCTTGCGCCGGCAATAACGTGCGCCATGTTTTGTTTTGTTTATACGCGAGCGCGTAGCAACAGGTTGGTCGTGGGGCGAAGATCCCTGTGCATAGCGATTACATGGGCAGATGGGCAGGGATCTGCACCCGAAATTGGACGCACAGACGGACAGACTCGCCAAAAATAGTATTATGATAATGTATGTATTTTTTTATGTGTATTGTAAAGAGTTTTGATCTTTTGGAAAGGCGCTCAATAAATGACTGATATTATTATTATATTATTATTAAAATAATATAGCGATAATATTATGATGATGAGTTTGTCCCTGCTCATATCGGTTCAAAAAGAAACCATATACAGTGTGGCTCATATCGGTTCAAAAAGAAACCATATACAGTGTGTCCAAGAATGATCTATATCAAGTTTTTGTCGAAATGATCCATTATGAAAATCTATAAAGTCACTAACCCTTTATGCATTAAATTATTTCTGAAATGTTATTCGCATTATTATTGCACCCTCTTCTTATTCACACTACTTTTTGATAACAATCAATTGTTGTGTGCATAGAAAACAGAGCTTTGATTGAATAGGGCAGGATTTTGTTTAACTTATGACGTGTGGGGTTCATTGTTTGAAATGCTGGTAATCTAGAAAGAATGTACAGATGAATGCAATCAAAAAGTATGAAAATACGTTTTTCATCGATGTTTGATTATTTCTTGCCACATGGAATAAAAAGTGATATCTCAATAAAAATTTACAGAATACGTAGGAAACAATTCCACCATCATATCGCAAATTTGAAACACTATTTGTTTTATACATTTTTAATATTTTAAAACCCGGTATAGATCATTCTAGGACACCTTGTACAATATGCGGTAATCTCCAGCCCTGCGACGCCCAAAATGGGTCAGATAACCGGAGGAGCTGAACATAGGAATATTCTGATGAATACCAAGATGCGTCGTATGTAACTACCGCCACCACCTCCACTATAATAAACCACCACCTTTATTTAAACGAGTTCGCACCATACAGGAGATGTACACGCATTGAACTCCTCGTGTTGTCAGCTACACTAATAAATGATATACCGCCACTATCACCACTACCACCACCTCACCACCACCAAATACTGCTATCAGAACTCTATAAACCACCACCACCACCATCACCACAACCACCACCCACACCAACAACACCAACACCCACCTCCATCACCATCACCACCAAATCCATCGCTACCAGTTTGGCACCAACTGCCATAAGCGATTGTCATATTAGTCAACAAATTCGCATTCTATTTGAAAACTTACACGCATGGAACTCGTGGTATCAGAACACGAGAAGTTCGAGGTCAGTCTAAAAGTGTTGAATTCAAACATAGGAGGATAAGTTACTCACCAAAGTGTCAACAAATCATTGTTTGTATATCTCAAGTAACGGAAAAGTGTTGTTGTGGTTTCTTTTTGGTAAATAGGGATATTTTCATGTGATTAATCAGATGATCAGAAATCCCAATTATACTCGTGTAAACACAGAAATAAGTTGAAACTTCGAGTTCGCACTCATTTTCTCATTAGGGAACAGTTCCATTTATACTCGACACGATACGTAGATAAAATAGATAATAGATAATTTCAACAGATTTAATAGCATTTCGTGGACAGCTCCCAAGATGGGTTCATTTAATTATTGGTATGAATCAATTTCGGTGGTTCTTTTTTTCTCTTCATATGAACGGAAGAATATGCTCTGTAGGGCCTATGCTCTGTATGCGTTGGTTTGCATTGGTTGGACAAATTTGTTTGGTCTTTTGGGAAAAAAGAATTCCCGTACAACTTCTTTTTGAATCACACTGTAGAGAATAATTGCCAGTTAAGTTAGTGCCCTACTGATAGTTGGTTCTTCATCTATCGTTCACGCTTGGATATCAAATTCTGTTTGGAGACGGGGGATTTCTTCAGTGTACTTCAAAGCATTGCCTTGATAACCTGGTTAACGAGTTAATCTCGGATTTGATATGATAGCACGTACTCAGTATTTACATATTTCCAATGTCGCTATACAATACATATAAAGGGAATGTGATTCGTTATCAATATTGATGCTTGTATTCAAATATGATATCCAATTTAAGGCACGAGTTTCAGATGGTTTAATCATGGATTGGTTTCATATATCATGTATCATAATATCAGATAACGAACGCTGCCTGCGGAATTAAATCCGCTTGTCTGCCAAGGAAATCTAAACTCATCACACTCATATCATGCAATATATTAACCTAAATAAAAAATGTGTAAGATAATTCCCTTGTATGAAAACCTTCGATTCGACGTCTGAAATCCCACCTGTCAATCAAAAAACAAGCGCCATAATCACAATATTAGTATCTGTTTTTAATTGAACAGCTGGTTACTATGGTTGCTCATAACTCACAGTATTTCTCACATAAAATCTGATTTGTACTCCAGTGTGAAAGGAGCCGTGGTCCCCCTGGAGCTATAGTCCGGCCTCCATAAACATACACGGAATGAAACGTGAAACTTGTGTTGCATGTAGGGGTGAGTGCCTATGCTAACTTATAAGTTTCTGTACAGGCATGACAGGGGGACTATGGCTCCAGGCGACTGTGTCTTATCCTACACCGGTCTACTAAGCTATCAGTAGGAAATGATACAATTACAAAAGGCGTCATAAATACGGTTCTGACAGATGGCTAACTAAAACACCCCAGGCATCAAATACCTCAAGGGTTATTTTTCGGCAGCGGTTAAATGATTCCAATCTATCACCTATCACGATGCATTACTGTTATTGGTGAATATCGTATAAAGCCTTTCGTAAAATTCACTTATACGTATTATATCATGCGTACTTGTTTGCCGCAGTGCAAGCTAAATGATTTATTTGTTGATAATTCATTGCTTAATTATGAATACTGAACATGTATGTCAACTAAACCTTTTTGTAATCTAGTTTATTGGGCATGCGCACAGACCACGATTTCTAAGGTTGGAGCCTATATGATACAATACAATACAATACAATACAGAAAGCATTAATTGCGCCATTTCCAAAAGGCTCAGAGCGCTTACAAGATAAAACCTTAAAATTACAACTTAAACTACAAAATGTGAGTGTAACATGAGCATAGTACATGTACGTACAATATATTATAGCAATTACAAAATAGATTAGAAACAAAATATAAACAGAAAAACTGTTTAAGGGAACAAATGAGTTTTAAGAGCTTTTTTGAACACACTTGTAGATGATGATTGTCTAATACAGATAGGTAGCTTATTCCACTCTTTTGACGCACAAACTGTGAAAGTTCTATCACCAGCTAGAACTCTAGTGATAGGGTATTGAAGACGTAGATAGTCATTAGAAGATCGGAGTGGTCTCTTTGGAACATATAATGATAAACAATTTGACAAGTAGATTGGTCCTTGGTTATGAAGACATTTATAAACACACAGAAGTAATTTAAAGATGATCCTTTGGCGTATTGGAAGCCAATGCAGTGATTTTAAAAGTGGTCCAGGCGAATGTTTTCGGTCGACTTCAAATACAAGACGTGCAGCCCAGTTTTGCAAATGATACGCCAAAAACTTTGAATCAGATATTAGTTAAAAAGAAAACAATGACAGTCAAAGTCCAATCTTGATATATCGGCTTAATAAGCGTAGGGGTTGCAAAGTCAGCAACCTCTTAAATTAACAGCATTGAGTTCATAGAAGACGAACATTTACCTGCAATACCCTAAAGCACACGAGTTTTATCTTACAAGAGACATTGTATTACTTTACATTATATTAAGCAATCAATTGGACCCAAATTAATGCAACGTATTGTTTTCATTCGCGCGTTCAGTATAAGTTCCGGAGTTCCTTATGTGTTTGAATGATCATGCCGATGAGTATCTTATTACACGGAGCTCGTTTATCAATAGAAATACTCAAACGATTTTTTTTTGCAATTTTCGCATTCATTTATGGCGCGGGCTAATTTAATTAGCCTGTTGGCAAATGTCTGGGTAAAACGCCTTGGTATGCATATCTACGAGGAACTTTAATTGATGGAGCCATTGGCTCGATTGTCTGCAGTATTGTCTTACATTCCACGCTTGTACTTATAACCTTTTCGAATATTGAAGACATTTTAGGAACGCTCAAATCTGATCTCAGCACTCTAAGCAATAATGTACCTTATAATATATAGACGCAAGTTATAGCCGAGTTGGAAAATCTATATTACTTAAGGGACCGCCATATAAAGTCCATACATGCCATCGTTTTATAGATATGTTATGTTACCGGTGTGAAAGGAGCCATGGTCCCCCTAGTCCGCCCTCTCATTAAGCTACAAGGCCCGCTTAGCAGCGCTATAAATTGGTGCCCTAAAAACCGTCTCCAAATTTAAATATTCGCCTTCCATCAAAGCTGGTTGCTATATGACGTAATTCTCGTGTGCAACCAACCGACTGTATTGCAATGCCCATTGAGTAGTTTAAACGCATGAGCGTGGATGTAATTTGCAACATAATGGAAACTCATCCATGCAGTTAGCAAGTAGTATAGCTCGTACACGCCCCGAATTTAAATATACAACCAGGCAATCCTCTCGTAGCAATTGATAACAATAGGTTTACCAGACCAAATTAAAAGCGCTCCTAAGCGGGCAATTTATGTCATGATAGATGGGGTGACTGCAATATTTATCAAAAAATGCAACGGTCGAAGGGACTGGACTGTCGATACATGCTTGAGGGAACAGCATATGACTACAACTCTGTCCACTATGCCTTATTGCCCTTCATTATGCTTTTTGCGCGAGTTTAAAAAGCACGCGTCCTAAACAGAACAGGATGCGCGCGAAACCGCTGGGCAAAGAACAATGGCCGACCAAATGCCCGGTGTAACGTCACCTGTCACCCCATATTCTATAGACATACACGGAATGAAGCGTACAACTATTGTTGCGTAATTATTGAAACTAGCGGGCACCCGCGCTTCGCGCGGACCCGCTAGAAGATTTCACGGGGAGGTAAGTAAACAAAGCGTAAGAAAATTTGATACAATATCAAGAACATGGGCCTACATGTATACATAATCCAGACGGGCCCTAAATAATCCGAATATTGCAGGTGCTTTTGATAATCCAGGTATACATGTGCCTTAAAGTAGGTAGGCCTACCTTTGTGTTTCCAGATACCTATATAGGCCTCCCATGTTACCTGAAATGCAGGTACCCGTTGTCCCATTATATCCAGGGACCCCATAGGCCTAAGCCCTATCCCTAATCCAGTTACCACAGGTGCCCTTAATAATGCACCGGATACATAATCCAGGTACTGCAGTGTGCCGTTATATCGAGATACCCAGGTGCCTTTACTTTATCATATTCAAGTAAATTAAACGCGGGTGCCGAAGATAGCGGGCAGTAATAGTCATATCACAATAGGCAGAGGTGAGTAATATCAAAGCGTTATAAATGTTTAAATAAATATCAAGAGTATGTCCTTAAATAATCCAGGTACCTAAAGTGCCCTTGATATTATGTAAGTGACATGGTGCCCTTAATATACCATGCACCTAGGCCCACTGTGCTCTTAAATAATACAGATACCCATGTTCCTAATCCAAGTACTCCACGTGTTCTTAACACACCGGTTGCCCATAGGCCTAGGCCCTACCCCTGATAGATGGCCTTAATAACCCAGGTACCGCATGTGCCGGCGTTATATCCATACCACCAATGAGCCCGTATTATATCCAGTTTATAATGGAAAGCGCAAGTATATCCACCGCAGTTTTATTAGCGGGTGGTTAGTCACATCAAAACGTACAAGATGAGGGTATTGTAAAACAGCAAGAGTATGTCGTTGATACTCCATGTATCCTAGGTGCCCTTAATACTGACATTGGTACCACAGTGCCCTTAATAATCCATATATACCATGTGCCCTTAAGAAATCCATGTACGCCATACATGTATAACACATGGTGCCCTTGATTATTCAGGTACCTCCCCATGTACTTTAATAATCCAGATGGTGTATTAGTGATCCAATATAGGACCTCCCTGGACTACGGTATGTGGTTTATCTTGAATCGAATATTAAGGCACCCGTGATAACTGTGTATGCGGCTATTAGGTCCTTACGTGGATTAATAAGGACATCTGAATGGTTATTCAGGTGTAGGAATACTTAGAATATTCAGAGTATCTGGATTGCCCTAATATAGAACACATGGGTGGGTGACCTTTAATCCCGCAGGTAGACCTACCGCAGGTGCAGTGACGGCACTAACGGTAGGGGGAATGCCCAGTCGTGCCCCCCAGTTAACCCCTATCAGCTCATGTCCCTACCCATTTTGTACCCTAACTAATACAAAAGTTGAATTGTAATGTCAAAACTGAAAGTAACTTAAAAATAGCTTTAAAATATCTCCCCTTATTCTGGCCGCCACCCCGTTTTCCTCCTTTAAAATGTTGATACTGGTGCCGCCGCCACTGCCGATGCACATACTGTATCCAGGTAGGTAATAGGCCTACGTTCTGAGCGTTATAGTGGGTTCTATAGTCGGTTGTTTAGTTTTATGGTCGGCGGAGTCTATCATCAAGATCACTTGTACCATTCCATGCTTGCACTTGAACACTATGTGTGCCATCCGGGTTTTGTTTGTCCTATTTACATTAAATACATTATTCATCCAATAGGCATGTAGGGCCTAAACGTATGTAGTCCATTTGTCATGTTTGTTGTGTTCTAATAAGGCCTCCCGAGATACTACCTATAATACACCCTTAAAATCCAGTTATCACAGGTGTCCACCTGCGCATAGTATATCCAGGTAATTTGAGACTATCTGCGTTTTATAGTGAACCTTCGTAATCCAGATACCACGGGTGCTCTTACTAATCCAGACACTATATAATAATCATGATACTATACTACACGTTCCGTTTATCCAGATACCCAGTTAAGGCCGCCTTACTATATCCATATTATCAAGTAAGGGAAGTGTGGGGGAAGGGGCTTAGACCTTAGGGTATGATGTGACAATCCCGTCATTTACGTGCTATAAGCCGCACGGCGAATAAGCCGCTGCACCTCAAATTAAGATTCAGACCTCATCATAGTATACAGTAAGCCGCGTGGCTGTATAAGTCGCACAAAGAAAATGAAAAGAGTGTATGTGGGGGTGGGGGTGGTCGACCCTGATCCACCAGCCCATAGTTTCATGACCAGCCATGGGGTTACAACTGCATGGGTGACTCAATCAAATGTATTTTCCTTCAGCTACTTCAGTCACTTTAATACATGTTCTCCTGGATATGGTTTGCGCCTTGCTCCCAGTTTCCTTGGCTTTATGATTAATGTTTTGTTTGTGTCTTGCTCTCGCTACATTGTATTGTACTGTAAGGTATGCACCGCGGAGCAACCGTGCGGACTGCCTGCTTTCACTGCCCCGTTACAATGTACAGTTTGCGCCACAAACGCGACACACTTTGTCTGCGTCATAACGTGTGCGCCGAATCGCGTGCGCCATGTTAAACGCGGTCGCGCAGCAACAACATAGGAACGGTTGGTATGGTACCGCCAGTTTATTTATCGTTAGCATACTCCGCGTTCATCTACATGTATGTTACTAATGTGAAAGTGTCACTTTAAGATCTGTGTAAGAGTTTTTGTTTACATTTAGAAAATGTCGTAATATATTTTTATTTGTCGGACGTATAGTCCCGTGTAAATGCTTGTTACTCATGCGATCTTTAAGAATAACAAACGGCCGCATACAGAAATGTAGCTATATCCCTGATGAAAATATTTTGGGTGAAGACCATGTCATCACTCACTCCGAAAACCACATTTTTTTGTCTGAACAGTAGCTACCCGAGTAAAAGAAATTCAACATTTCGGATTATCATCCGTGATCCTATCTGCGCATGTCTGAAAACGGGAAAATACTGGCATTGAACTATCTAATTAGCTCGTGTATTAGAGGCGCAATCACCACGCTTTTTCAGTTGAAGAGGGACGCGAGTGTAAAATTATTATTGAACTATCTAATCAGGCCATGTTCAGACAATTAGTATATAGATACCTACCTCGTACCTACCTGCGCAATTTCAAAATGTCCACTTCGTACCTGCGCAATTTTGTAATATCTACCTCGTACCTGTTCTATTTTAAAATAGTTACCTCGAACTTGCGTCATTTGGAAATATTTTCCGTGCTGGATACTTTTGCATTCTTAGTGAAAATCTTGTGCTTGTTCAATATTTAAATATTGAACTCCTACTTGTGCAATTTTGAATACCTCGTACTTTTTCTATAACAATTCTGTATGTGCGCGATCTTTAAATTTGATAATCTCCAACTAGTACCGTTTTTAATTAACCTCTTTAACATGTTTAATTCAAAAGTAATAGCACATCTTGTAATTATAAATACGTTTAAATAAACATTTTGAAACGCAGATGACGGTGTTCAAGTAGTAGTACAAATAACACTATACATTTACTTAGATGCTTTAAACAGACTAGCAGGTTTTGACTTAATTGAATAAACATTGTAAATATGTGACTAATAATAATTGATGAAATTTATTTATTAAAATATTAAATTAATTAATTGCACATCATAAATCATCAACATTTCAAAGTCAACGTAATTTTTTATGTATTTCTTTATTTTTCTCACCCGGCTATTTTAAGCCATTTATCTTTAAAAATCAATAAAAATGCTAATATAATTGCTATTTTCACCCAAAATGGCTCAAAACGTGTCTAAATTCATGCTCTTCCATAATTGAACAACTATTTTTATCCAAAATGTCAACTTTTTTTTTCTCGCCAATTTTAAAATTTTTCATACGTTTTGCACGATATCTCAAAACTAGACAACACGCAAACTTGCAATATGGGAACCAACGTAACTCAAAAACGAAACCTCGTATCAGGGTGATATTTGGAATGGATAGTAAGCTTGAATAGAGGAATGACCCGATGAAGCCGGATTTTCAATTTATCTTTCCAAATTTGAAATATAACGTAAAATTACCTGATTGGTCGGTTCCTGGTTACCATGGCAACCATATAAAAAATCCGGCTTCATCGGGTCGTGCGCATTGTTCCCATACACCATCTACCAAAGTATGGTGAACATGCAACATTTAGTTTTCTAGTTATGTTCACGCTAAACTTTTAAAATGTCATATTATAAAGTTAGGAATTGCTAAAGTACTACGCTAAAACTTTAACAACTTGCATATTTTGAAAAAGGTTAGTATTGACGTCAATTGATGATTTATTTATTCCGTGATTAAAATAATAAATCTGAAATATCAATCGAAAGTGAGAATAAAGGTTCTCTTTCTCAAGTAAAATATGCCAAAATATCCATAATTATTATTAGTCACATATTTACAATGTTTATTCAATTAAGTCAAAACCTGCTAGTCTGTTTAAAGCATCTAAGTAAATGTATAGTGTTATTTGTACTACTACTTGAACACCGTCATCTGCGTTTCAAAATGTTTATTTAAACGTATTTATAATTACAAGATGTGCTATTACTTTTGAATTAAACATGTTAAAGAGGTTAATTAAAAACGGTACTAGTTGGAGATTATCAAATTTAAAGATCGCGCACATACAGAATTGTTATAGAAAAAGTACGAGGTATTCAAAATTGCACAAGTAGGAGTTCAATATTTAAATATTGAACAAGCACAAGATTTTCACTAAGAATGCAAAAGTATCCAGCACGGAAAATATTTCCAAATGACGCAAGTTCGAGGTAACTATTTTAAAATAGAACAGGTACGAGGTAGATATTACAAAATTGCGCAGGTACGAAGTGGACATTTTGAAATTGCGCAGGTAGGTACGAGGTAGGTATCTATATACTAATTGTCTGAACATGGCCTGATTAGATAGTTCAATAATAATTTTACACTCGCGTCCCTCTTCAACTGAAAAAGCGTGGTGATTGCGCCTCTAATACACGAGCTAATTAGATAGTTCAATGCCAGTATTTTCCCGTTTTCAGACATGCGCAGATAGGATCACGGATGATAATCCGAAATGTTGAATTTCTTTTACTCGGGTAGCTACTGTTCAGACAAAAAAATGTGGTTTTCGGAGTGAGTGATGACATGGTCTTCACCCAAAATATTTTCATCAGGGATATAGCTACATTTCTGTATGCGGCCGTTTGTTATTCTTAAAGATCGCATGAGTAACAAGCATTTACACGGGACTATACGTCCGACAAATAAAAATATATTACGACATTTTCTAAATGTAAACAAAAACTCTTACACAGATCTTAAAGTGACACTTTCACATTAGTAACATACATGTAGATGAACGCGGAGTATGCTAACGATAAATAAACTGGCGGTACCATACCAACCGTTCCTATGTTGTTGCTGCGCGACCGCGTTTAACATGGCGCACGCGATTCGGCGCACACGTTATGACGCAGACAAAGTGTGTCGCGTTTGTGGCGCAAACTGTACATTGTAACGGGGCAGTGAAAGCAGGCAGTCCGCACGGTTGCTCCGCGGTGCATACCTTACAGTACAATACAATGTAGCGAGAGCAAGACACAAACAAAACATTAATCATAAAGCCAAGGAAACTGGGAGCAAGGCGCAAACCATATCCAGGAGAACATGTATTAAAGTGACTGAAGTAGCTGAAGGAAAATACATTTGATTGAGTCACCCATGCAGTTGTAACCCCATGGCTGGTCATGAAACTATGGGCTGGTGGATCAGGGTCGACCACCCCCACCCCCACATACACTCTTTTCATTTTCTTTGTGCGACTTATACAGCCACGCGGCTTACTGTATACTATGATGAGGTCTGAATCTTAATTTGAGGTGCAGCGGCTTATTCGCCGTGCGGCTTATAGCACGTAAATGACGGGATTGTCACATCATACCCTAAGGTCTAAGCCCCTTCCCCCACACTTCCCTTACTTGATAATATGGATATAGTAAGGCGGCCTTAACTGGGTATCTGGATAAACGGAACGTGTAGTATAGTATCATGATTATTATATAGTGTCTGGATTAGTAAGAGCACCCGTGGTATCTGGATTACGAAGGTTCACTATAAAACGCAGATAGTCTCAAATTACCTGGATATACTATGCGCAGGTGGACACCTGTGATAACTGGATTTTAAGGGTGTATTATAGGTAGTATCTCGGGAGGCCTTATTAGAACACAACAAACATGACAAATGGACTACATACGTTTAGGCCCTACATGCCTATTGGATGAATAATGTATTTAATGTAAATAGGACAAACAAAACCCGGATGGCACACATAGTGTTCAAGTGCAAGCATGGAATGGTACAAGTGATCTTGATGATAGACTCCGCCGACCATAAAACTAAACAACCGACTATAGAACCCACTATAACGCTCAGAACGTAGGCCTATTACCTACCTGGATACAGTATGTGCATCGGCAGTGGCGGCGGCACCAGTATCAACATTTTAAAGGAGGAAAACGGGGTGGCGGCCAGAATAAGGGGAGATATTTTAAAGCTATTTTTAAGTTACTTTCAGTTTTGACATTACAATTCAACTTTTGTATTAGTTAGGGTACAAAATGGGTAGGGACATGAGCTGATAGGGGTTAACTGGGGGGCACGACTGGGCATTCCCCCTACCGTTAGTGCCGTCACTGCACCTGCGGTAGGTCTACCTGCGGGATTAAAGGTCACCCACCCATGTGTTCTATATTAGGGCAATCCAGATACTCTGAATATTCTAAGTATTCCTACACCTGAATAACCATTCAGATGTCCTTATTAATCCACGTAAGGACCTAATAGCCGCATACACAGTTATCACGGGTGCCTTAATATTCGATTCAAGATAAACCACATACCGTAGTCCAGGGAGGTCCTATATTGGATCACTAATACACCATCTGGATTATTAAAGTACATGGGGAGGTACCTGAATAATCAAGGGCACCATGTGTTATACATGTATGGCGTACATGGATTTCTTAAGGGCACATGGTATATATGGATTATTAAGGGCACTGTGGTACCAATGTCAGTATTAAGGGCACCTAGGATACATGGAGTATCAACGACATACTCTTGCTGTTTTACAATACCCTCATCTTGTACGTTTTGATGTGACTAACCACCCGCTAATAAAACTGCGGTGGATATACTTGCGCTTTCCATTATAAACTGGATATAATACGGGCTCATTGGTGGTATGGATATAACGCCGGCACATGCGGTACCTGGGTTATTAAGGCCATCTATCAGGGGTAGGGCCTAGGCCTATGGGCAACCGGTGTGTTAAGAACACGTGGAGTACTTGGATTAGGAACATGGGTATCTGTATTATTTAAGAGCACAGTGGGCCTAGGTGCATGGTATATTAAGGGCACCATGTCACTTACATAATATCAAGGGCACTTTAGGTACCTGGATTATTTAAGGACATACTCTTGATATTTATTTAAACATTTATAACGCTTTGATATTACTCACCTCTGCCTATTGTGATATGACTATTACTGCCCGCTATCTTCGGCACCCGCGTTTAATTTACTTGAATATGATAAAGTAAAGGCACCTGGGTATCTCGATATAACGGCACACTGCAGTACCTGGATTATGTATCCGGTGCATTATTAAGGGCACCTGTGGTAACTGGATTAGGGATAGGGCTTAGGCCTATGGGGTCCCTGGATATAATGGGACAACGGGTACCTGCATTTCAGGTAACATGGGAGGCCTATATAGGTATCTGGAAACACAAAGGTAGGCCTACCTACTTTAAGGCACATGTATACCTGGATTATCAAAAGCACCTGCAATATTCGGATTATTTAGGGCCCGTCTGGATTATGTATACATGTAGGCCCATGTTCTTGATATTGTATCAAATTTTCTTACGCTTTGTTTACTTACCTCCCCGTGAAATCTTCTAGCGGGTCCGCGCGAAGCGCGGGTGCCCGCTAGTTTCAATAATTACGCAACAATAGTTGTACGCTTCATTCCGTGTATGTCTATAGAATATGGGGTGACAGGTGACGTTACACCGGGCATTTGGTCGGCCATTGTTCTTTGCCCAGCGGTTTTGCGCGCATCCTGTTCTGTTTAGGACGCGTGCTTTTTAAACTCGCGCAAAAAGCATAATGAAGGGCAATAAGGCATAGTGGACAGAGTTGTAGTCATATGCTGTTCCCTCAAGCATGTATCGACAGTCCAGTCCCTTCGACCGTTGCATTTTTTGATAAATATTGCAGTCACCCCATCTATCATGACATAAATTGCCCGCTTAGGAGCGCTTTTAATTTGGTCTGGTAAACCTATTGTTATCAATTGCTACGAGAGGATTGCCTGGTTGTATATTTAAATTCGGGGCGTGTACGAGCTATACTACTTGCTAACTGCATGGATGAGTTTCCATTATGTTGCAAATTACATCCACGCTCATGCGTTTAAACTACTCAATGGGCATTGCAATACAGTCGGTTGGTTGCACACGAGAATTACGTCATATAGCAACCAGCTTTGATGGAAGGCGAATATTTAAATTTGGAGACGGTTTTTAGGGCACCAATTTATAGCGCTGCTAAGCGGGCCTTGTAGCTTAATGAGAGGGCGGACTAGGGGGACCATGGCTCCTTTCACACCGGTAACATAACATATCTATAAAACGATGGCATGTATGGACTTTATATGGCGGTCCCTTAAGTAATATAGATTTTCCAACTCGGCTATAACTTGCGTCTATATATTATAAGGTACATTATTGCTTAGAGTGCTGAGATCAGATTTGAGCGTTCCTAAAATGTCTTCAATATTCGAAAAGGTTATAAGTACAAGCGTGGAATGTAAGACAATACTGCAGACAATCGAGCCAATGGCTCCATCAATTAAAGTTCCTCGTAGATATGCATACCAAGGCGTTTTACCCAGACATTTGCCAACAGGCTAATTAAATTAGCCCGCGCCATAAATGAATGCGAAAATTGCAAAAAAAAATCGTTTGAGTATTTCTATTGATAAACGAGCTCCGTGTAATAAGATACTCATCGGCATGATCATTCAAACACATAAGGAACTCCGGAACTTATACTGAACGCGCGAATGAAAACAATACGTTGCATTAATTTGGGTCCAATTGATTGCTTAATATAATGTAAAGTAATACAATGTCTCTTGTAAGATAAAACTCGTGTGCTTTAGGGTATTGCAGGTAAATGTTCGTCTTCTATGAACTCAATGCTGTTAATTTAAGAGGTTGCTGACTTTGCAACCCCTACGCTTATTAAGCCGATATATCAAGATTGGACTTTGACTGTCATTGTTTTCTTTTTAACTAATATCTGATTCAAAGTTTTTGGCGTATCATTTGCAAAACTGGGCTGCACGTCTTGTATTTGAAGTCGACCGAAAACATTCGCCTGGACCACTTTTAAAATCACTGCATTGGCTTCCAATACGCCAAAGGATCATCTTTAAATTACTTCTGTGTGTTTATAAATGTCTTCATAACCAAGGACCAATCTACTTGTCAAATTGTTTATCATTATATGTTCCAAAGAGACCACTCCGATCTTCTAATGACTATCTACGTCTTCAATACCCTATCACTAGAGTTCTAGCTGGTGATAGAACTTTCACAGTTTGTGCGTCAAAAGAGTGGAATAAGCTACCTATCTGTATTAGACAATCATCATCTACAAGTGTGTTCAAAAAAGCTCTTAAAACTCATTTGTTCCTTAAACAGTTTTTCTGTTTATATTTTGTTTCTAATCTATTTTGTAATTGCTATAATATATTGTACGTACATGTACTATGCTCATGTTACACTCACATTTTGTAGTTTAAGTTGTAATTTTAAGGTTTTATCTTGTAAGCGCTCTGAGCCTTTTGGAAATGGCGCAATTAATGCTTTCTGTATTGTATTGTATTGTATTGTATCATATAGGCTCCAACCTTAGAAATCGTGGTCTGTGCGCATGCCCAATAAACTAGATTACAAAAAGGTTTAGTTGACATACATGTTCAGTATTCATAATTAAGCAATGAATTATCAACAAATAAATCATTTAGCTTGCACTGCGGCAAACAAGTACGCATGATATAATACGTATAAGTGAATTTTACGAAAGGCTTTATACGATATTCACCAATAACAGTAATGCATCGTGATAGGTGATAGATTGGAATCATTTAACCGCTGCCGAAAAATAACCCTTGAGGTATTTGATGCCTGGGGTGTTTTTAGTTAGCCATCTGTCAGAACCGTATTTATGACGCCTTTTGTAATTGTATCATTTCCTACTGATAGCTTAGTAGACCGGTGTAGGATAAGACACAGTCGCCTGGAGCCATAGTCCCCCTGTCATGCCTGTACAGAAACTTATAAGTTAGCATAGGCACTCACCCCTACATGCAACACAAGTTTCACGTTTCATTCCGTGTATGTTTATGGAGGCCGGACTATAGCTCCAGGGGGACCACGGCTCCTTTCACACTGGAGTACAAATCAGATTTTATGTGAGAAATACTGTGAGTTATGAGCAACCATAGTAACCAGCTGTTCAATTAAAAACAGATACTAATATTGTGATTATGGCGCTTGTTTTTTGATTGACAGGTGGGATTTCAGACGTCGAATCGAAGGTTTTCATACAAGGGAATTATCTTACACATTTTTTATTTAGGTTAATATATTGCATGATATGAGTGTGATGAGTTTAGATTTCCTTGGCAGACAAGCGGATTTAATTCCGCAGGCAGCGTTCGTTATCTGATATTATGATACATGATATATGAAACCAATCCATGATTAAACCATCTGAAACTCGTGCCTTAAATTGGATATCATATTTGAATACAAGCATCAATATTGATAACGAATCACATTCCCTTTATATGTATTGTATAGCGACATTGGAAATATGTAAATACTGAGTACGTGCTATCATATCAAATCCGAGATTAACTCGTTAACCAGGTTATCAAGGCAATGCTTTGAAGTACACTGAAGAAATCCCCCGTCTCCAAACAGAATTTGATATCCAAGCGTGAACGATAGATGAAGAACCAACTATCAGTAGGGCACTAACTTAACTGGCAATTATTCTCTACAGTGTGATTCAAAAAGAAGTTGTACGGGAATTCTTTTTTCCCAAAAGACCAAACAAATTTGTCCAACCAATGCAAACCAACGCATACAGAGCATAGGCCCTACAGAGCATATTCTTCCGTTCATATGAAGAGAAAAAAAGAACCACCGAAATTGATTCATACCAATAATTAAATGAACCCATCTTGGGAGCTGTCCACGAAATGCTATTAAATCTGTTGAAATTATCTATTATCTATTTTATCTACGTATCGTGTCGAGTATAAATGGAACTGTTCCCTAATGAGAAAATGAGTGCGAACTCGAAGTTTCAACTTATTTCTGTGTTTACACGAGTATAATTGGGATTTCTGATCATCTGATTAATCACATGAAAATATCCCTATTTACCAAAAAGAAACAACAACAACACTTTTCCGTTACTTGAGATATACAAACAATGATTTGTTGACACTTTGGTGAGTAACTTATCCTCCTATGTTTGAATTCAACACTTTTAGACTGACCTCGAACTTCTCGTGTTCTGATACCACGAGTTCCATGCGTGTAAGTTTTCAAATAGAATGCGAATTTGTTGACTAATATGACAATCGCTTATGGCAGTTGGTGCCAAACTGGTAGCGATGGATTTGGTGGTGATGGTGATGGAGGTGGGTGTTGGTGTTGTTGGTGTGGGTGGTGGTTGTGGTGATGGTGGTGGTGGTGGTTTATAGAGTTCTGATAGCAGTATTTGGTGGTGGTGAGGTGGTGGTAGTGGTGATAGTGGCGGTATATCATTTATTAGTGTAGCTGACAACACGAGGAGTTCAATGCGTGTACATCTCCTGTATGGTGCGAACTCGTTTAAATAAAGGTGGTGGTTTATTATAGTGGAGGTGGTGGCGGTAGTTACATACGACGCATCTTGGTATTCATCAGAATATTCCTATGTTCAGCTCCTCCGGTTATCTGACCCATTTTGGGCGTCGCAGGGCTGGAGATTACCGCATATTGTACAAGGTGTCCTAGAATGATCTATACCGGGTTTTAAAATATTAAAAATGTATAAAACAAATAGTGTTTCAAATTTGCGATATGATGGTGGAATTGTTTCCTACGTATTCTGTAAATTTTTATTGAGATATCACTTTTTATTCCATGTGGCAAGAAATAATCAAACATCGATGAAAAACGTATTTTCATACTTTTTGATTGCATTCATCTGTACATTCTTTCTAGATTACCAGCATTTCAAACAATGAACCCCACACGTCATAAGTTAAACAAAATCCTGCCCTATTCAATCAAAGCTCTGTTTTCTATGCACACAACAATTGATTGTTATCAAAAAGTAGTGTGAATAAGAAGAGGGTGCAATAATAATGCGAATAACATTTCAGAAATAATTTAATGCATAAAGGGTTAGTGACTTTATAGATTTTCATAATGGATCATTTCGACAAAAACTTGATATAGATCATTCTTGGACACACTGTATATGGTTTCTTTTTGAACCGATATGAGCCACACTGTATATGGTTTCTTTTTGAACCGATATGAGCAGGGACAAACTCATCATCATAATATTATCGCTATATTATTTTAATAATAATATAATAATAATATCAGTCATTTATTGAGCGCCTTTCCAAAAGATCAAAACTCTTTACAATACACATAAAAAAATACATACATTATCATAATACTATTTTTGGCGAGTCTGTCCGTCTGTGCGTCCAATTTCGGGTGCAGATCCCTGCCCATCTGCCCATGTAATCGCTATGCACAGGGATCTTCGCCCCACGACCAACCTGTTGCTACGCGCTCGCGTATAAACAAAACAAAACATGGCGCACGTTATTGCCGGCGCAAGGGCACATGAGGTTCCTGTATGACGGAGATTTGGAATATTAATGGCACCTGTGATAACTGAATTTTAAGAGTATACAGTCAATAGTTAGGTCACCTAAGCCCTATATGAAAGCTATGAAGATTGTTAAACGGGGTCAGTCGTCACAAACATGCACAAACACAATAGCCAAACGACCTTGCTTTTGTCAACACTCCCTTCACAGAGGACTGCAGTGCAAATCTCTACGATTTTCGCTACGTAATCTCTATGGCGGATTTCATTCCGTTGTATGAAGCTATGATGTTTGCGTGGTCTTCGCTATCTCCAAGCAGATAGAGCAATACGTACATGGACTTTTTTGTAGATGAGGGTTCATTTCATGATTTGGTGAGGTTTAGAATGAGTTAGGATTCCTGTAATTTCGAAGACCACAGATTTTCAAAACGTGAATTTTCCAACATTTTACGACATAAATTTGGTCACAAAACGTGTTTAATACTATACATTTTACCGTTCTGCAGATGCTAATGACCCTCCTCTAAAATTCTACATGATTTTTAACACGTTTCTCAGTTTTTGAGATGCCCAAATTATACCATCTTCCAAAGCTATTTCTAGCAAATATTGTAGTCACTGAGACTCCATTGTTTTCTTGCGTATAACAAAATCTGACACGCAGCGTGACCTCCCTGCTGGCTGTATACACATCCCATAAACCCCCAACCCGAGAACCGCCCAACCCACGAACCGCGAATTCTAGTATACATATAAAACTGACAATAGATAAAAGATGGGAATATTATAAAAATGGAGTTACAATCCAGCATAAAAATGATAAAACATCAGTAATAACAGAAAGACTGTTATAGTACAACTGCTGCAGCAATATCAAAAACACTGCCTACCCTTTGGGAAAGAGGCAAGTGATTAAAAGTTTTTTTAAAAACCTGCACACTAGGGCAACACGTACATCAGCAGGCAAATCGTTCCACAACTTTCGGGTCCCATTATAGAAAAACTTTTTTCACCAGCAGATTTCTTTGTAGTAGGAATGGTAAGACGAGTATGATCTTAACTAGACCTTAGACCCTGCCGACCAGAGCTGTACTTACTGATGATATTTTTCAGGCCCAGGGATACTATTAATGTTGAGATAGGAAAGTCGTATACTAACGTACGTAGCGAAAACGGTCCTTTTGAATATTTGAATAAATTATGATAATCGTCTGGAATGCGTCGGTGACCGGCGTGTTAGTCAGCATAGAATTGGTGGCGCTGTGCAGGCGATAGATTTACACAGACTTACATACAGCTTGCTGTCAAAAAAAATACTGACACTGGAGTTGGTTATCCAACTCCAGCGGTTTTTGGATGAAATAATTTAGTTCCAACGTGTGATGAATTTTATGGGGTCATATAATCAAAAATCCCGGGCAAAATCCATTGTTACATTGAAAGTAATGGAAATTCAAAATTAACGACCGTTCGTGTCTACCATCGTCTGCTACAATCACGCCTTATCAGTATAGCGCCATCAATTCTATGCTGACTAAATTTTAATTTAAAAGTGGACCCGATCGGCAAGCTGAGAGGCACACCCCTGCCCTGACGACCAGAGCTGTACTTACTGATGATATTTTTCAGATACACAGGGGATGAGCCATAGACACTATTGTAAACATGCACACTGAAAACATTACTTTGTCAATTGACAAATATAAATTAGTCATTCAGGTGGTTTAATTTAACAAATTCAATATTTGTCATTCACATGAAAAGTTTGTCAAATTACAAATTTTTAATTTGTCATGCAAGTGGTTTAATTTGACAAATTAAATCAAACATTTGTCATTGTTCATTTTTATTTAGTCATTGCCATTTTTTTATTCGTCATTGATAATATTTAATTAGTCACTGCTCCTTGGAAAATTAGTCATGTATAACAAAAATTAGTCATGGTAATAAACTAATATACTTTAAAAATATAAATTAATTGATTAATTTGATTGTAGTGTATGATTTTAGGATTTAAGTATTATGAAATTCTATAATAGTGATCGTATTTTGTCACCAAAAAGTGTAAACAAAAAAAGGGAAATACACCATGCAGATCGCAGGCCTTCACGACACGACAAGCATACCATGCAATGCCATTCGCAATAGCCATAACCATGAACGTCATGCATGCTTTCAAATCAGACTATTAAGTCCGGGATATTTGGTAACAAAATACGATCACTATTATAGAATTTCATAATACTTAAATCCTAAAATCATACACTACAATCAAATCAAATCATTTAATTTATATTTTAAAGTATATTAGTTTATTACCTTTTCTGTTTTTCGATCTAGATACACAGCTCTCGTGACCCGCTGCACACTCACGTACGCCATGAATTGCAAATGGCGCCGATTCGAAGACGCTTCAAAAACGGGTTTCACGTAACCGAAATCAGAAGCTATATTTGTCATTCGCAGCGAATATTTGTCATTTATTTTTCGTCTCCGAATTGATTTGTAATTCCGCTGTAACTTTGTCATTTCCTTCCTCATGGTTAAATTAAATCGTCATTCCCAGATTTACTTATTCCCAAATTCGTCAAGTGACGGGTTTAGGATTTGTCACTCAATTATATTTGTCATACCCAAATTTGTATTTGTCAACGCACAAAGCAACTTCGTACTAGCACTCTTTTAATTTGTCATGTTACTCTCATGGTTTGTCTTTTCACAGTTATATTGCAAGACTAATTTTTTTAACTCGATTGACGAATTGATCTGGACTTTTGACGAAGTTATGTTTTCAGTGCAGTAGGATTTAAATAACAATCAATGTTAAAGATCGGACATGTGATTAGAGCTTTAATCATGGATCATTGTTAATTCTTCTGTATCTACTATTTCTATATGTTTGTTAATCTAATACCCTTCGTGCAATCGCTATGTACTTTCCGCACACACACAGAGAACGTTGTGCAAAGGAATTGAAATCGTATACTAGTAACGCAGACAGCAACTTGAACGCACTAAAAATGTTGCAATGAGTGGAAACGCAGTGAGAGCCCGTGAGACTTTAAAGTAGAAATACAATGGGTCGTAAGAAGAGCGTGTAGCAGTGTATTTTATACACCTTTATTTAGTTATTTTATTCTGGCAACACAGAGTTATTTTATTCTGGCAACACCGACTCCCTTAATGTATTCATTTATTCAGATCATATATCCCTGTACCATTTGCAATTCTAAAGGCCTCAGTTCGATTCCTTTGTTTGGTGTTCATTGAAGCTTGGCTTGTAAAGCCCCAAGCTATGTCTATGTGGAATTGCCACATAGACAGTCTTTTCTGTTCCCTGGTTTGGTTTGTGCAACAGGCGTGTTTGTTGCACAACCAGGACTATTATTATTTCATCTTTTAGTTGGCATAATTTCTATTTCTGTTCATGAATTTATCAGAAATAAATAGAAGTAAAGTTATATAATTTCGCCACGTGTCCAGTATACCAGTGTCTTATCCCTCGTAGTCAGTGAGTACAAAAACCGTCTCACAAGCGCCGTGAAAATGTAATAAGCGAGATAGAAGCGTACTAAGAGCTACCTTGTTTTACAAAACAATGACAATTTTGAGCAGTTTACCGCGCTCTTCCTGCGTGTTACATGGGGACCCTCTCCCGCTCTAGCCAGTTTCCACTGCGTCCTCAATCGATTCCTATGCGTTTGCTTTGCGCTTTGATACTTTTGTCAGCGCAACGCAAGCGCAATGCCTGATCGCCGTATGTGTGACAGGCATGACAGGGGTATTAGCTATCGAAAATACCAAACGTATAACGATAAGACCGCGTACCGTTAAAAAGATCAAGTAAAATACGTTGAAATGGCGTGGGTACAATTACAGCTGGTTGTTATTGTTAAGCAAATAGCGTATACTTCCGTATACCGTATAACTTGTCGTGTAACATAGCATGGCTTCAAGGTTTTGAAGGTAAATGTTCAGTCTTATCTGAGCCCACCGTAGGTAGCCTAAGAGGTTGACGACATTGCAACCCCTACTTTGATGAAGCCGATTGCGCCGCTTAAGTACTCGAACGATAATATGCAAGGGTGCTTTATAAACAGCTGGGGGAGATATGGTTACAATTGAATAAAATGTTTTTCATGTACGTCCGTGGTCTGTGTAAATGATAATTCAGTTAACTAGAATAACATTCTGTTCTTTTACTACATGTATACGTATTTCGTTTGTTTCTTTTTATTCTTTTTCGTTTTCGTATGAAAGGGTGATCATTTAGGATATAACACATTTTGGTTCTCCAAGATTTCGTTACAAAAACATAGCCATACCTTGAAACAATGACAATTCATCGGATCGCTTGGGTACAATTAATTATTTAATAATGTGCTAAAGCTATGCATAGTAGGCCTACCGTATAATGTGTAGTGTAATGTAGCATTCGTTTTCTTTAAGGTAAGTGTTCCATTTTCTATGAACTTAATGTAGGTAAAACTAGAGGTGTATGACATTGCAAAACCATTACTTTGATGAAGCCGATAATCTTCACCGCTCAAGTTCGCTTATACCGAGAAACGTGCTTTGACTGTCATCCTTTCCACTTTACTTTACAGCAGCAGTATATAAACGTCATGGTGGAGAGCGTGTTTTAATGTTAGTTCCAACTCTGTGGATCTGATATGTCTAAAGGGCTCACCGTTTACCAATCAGGCTGCATCATTTTGTTGTAGTGGAGCTGCTACGCATATGTGAGAGCGTAAAGAGTTCGAGCGTAGTGGAGTATGCTTGACCCCTAGTCGGGGTCTGACTAGCGATCGACCCTTATGACTAGCGAGTTTGACCCTGCTAGTCGGCGCTTAATTCTAAATGTTGAGACACATTCTGCTAGTTCAAATTCAAATGGAGACGACGGCAACAACCTGTTCTACGAGCGAGCAGGACGGACTTCTCAGGTTTGGTCAGTCGGTCGGTGAGTTCTTTTTTCCAAAACAAATCACAAAAATCTCAGGATATTCACTGTGATGGACTACTCAATTCTCGATCAAGTCCACGTAATTATTGTGATGCGACCTTCTAGTTCCACAGAGGTAATTACCCTAATTACATATTCCATTATATCGAGTTCATCAATGAAGTTTTGAGCTGAATTGATATGTTAACCTAGAACTTCACAACTACTAGTGAATAACTCACACACATAATACTTGATCTCATAACCAACGCACAATGCGTTTAAACATAGTTAATGCACATGTTGCAAAAGCCAGTTCATTGACGTCAAACTGCAATAACTGATAACAAATATAGCGCTGGTGTGTCTATAAAAGACTTAGAGGTATGTATCCAATCGGAGTTATTGTTATGACTTTAAAGATCTTATTTAAAGCTTTGAAATGATACCATGTTGAAGATAATCGGACTTTGTAATGACAATATAATATGATTTGAAGAATCATACTGTTTCTATTATTTTCTTTATATTTCTATCTCAAAACTGTGTTTGCCGACAACGTATGTCCTTTTTGACGGGACTGGTCTCATGTTTTCTTGACACTCAAGCGTTTTTTCTATTCATAGTTAGGAAGTACTGCAAAACCAGTCCGTATGTGGCTCAAACGTACAAGTGAATTATACGTAAGACTTATACAATAGTCACCAAAGTAATATTTTGCATCATCCTATGTACAAGCAGCCACAAAAATTGAACTCGGAATACATTTTAATATCTCTATATCATCATGGAAATATTTGAATTGGTTTAGTTCATTTTTAATATTGTTGAGCTTGATGGGAAACGGTAATATTGTCGAGCTATCGAAACCTACGTTTCATCGTTAGGACTGAATATAAATGGAACGAGAAAACGACGTATAACCTTTAAAAAAAATAATGTTCATATTTAATGGTGCTTTTACGTATGTTGATGACAAATATTACGTTGGTGACTGTCGTATAAGTCTAACGGGTAAGTCACTTATACGTATGAGCATACGTACTAGTTTTCCAGTACGGCCTTTACATTATCTTGGCTCTGAGAAGGTGGCTCGTCCACCATTATGTCATCGCACTGTTATAGTCTACTCAATCATCGATCAAGTCCACATAAGTTGATGCCATGAACACTTCTCGTTCCACGGAGGTTGTACATTATATACACATACCTTGTAGAAAGTTCACCAATGAAACATGTTGGTAACGTACAATGTAAAGTAAATTCCTTTTAGCTTCGTCCAAGGGGGATTTTAAGTTGACAGAAAAAAATACGGGTGAATAAACTCATACATTTGAACTTGCTCTCATAACCAACATCTTGCCTAGTGTAAAAATGCGTTAACATGGTTAATGCACGTATTGCAAAAGCCAGTTCGTTGCCATCAAACTGCAATAACTGATAACAAATGTATTGTTGACTCAGGTCGATAAGCACTAGAGGTCTGGGTTTCTTTTGGTAAACATGTACAGGGAGAACTACAGGTTTGAGGTTGGTATATGGATAGAAGATGTAACCAACATGTTTCATTGATAAACTTTACACAAATAGCACGTGTGGTCTAGTGGATAGCATACAGGACTCACAATGCGAAGGTTGTGAGTTCTAGCCACGCTACAGCCAATGTGTTTGTATCCTTGGGCAAGGTACTTAGTCTCAGTTGCCTCGTCGACCCAAGCGAGATTGGTAAACTGTTAGGGGATATTGCAATCTTAGTGCTGATACTGGTGCGCCGTGTCGGTAGCCTGGTAAATGAAGCGAAATGATTGTGACGATTTCTTAATGGCAGAAAAAAACACCCAGTGGTTCGGAAATCAGAAGAAATGGTGGTCCAGTGCATCGGAAGAGCAATTCACGAGCACGTTAAAAGGTTACAGACTCTTTCGTAAAGAGTAGGGGATCATCCCGGTCTGTAGCTGTTCACACATCGAACGGATCCCAATTGATATAAGCTACATTCCAGTTGCCTGTAAGGTTTGAGCCCAAAGTTTGACAGAGTGAACTGGCCATGACGCTAGTATTAGTAAGTTCCACCCAAGAATTACATCCATCTAACAGCATTGACCGCATGCTGAGGACCTTGAGTATGGCAGCGGTGGAACTGGAAACAAGCCCGAGGCGCTGCAGCTTGCCACATGACTTGCCACACGTGGTGACTTTCCGCCCGATTTTGGCTAGTTTTAAATCTAAAAATCTGCTCTTCGGATAATATAATGTGATTTTTTTTCCTCGAAATTTGAACTTTTGTTTTTATAAAATATGATATAAGCATTAGTTTTTAAGACATATTGATTTGGGCTCATTTTTAAAACTAAAACCTGCTCAAGCAATAGTAATCGTGATTTTTCTCGAAATTTGAACATTTTATTTCACAAAATCTGAATCAGCACTAATTTTATAACAAATTGAAGTTTAAAGTATAATTTTTATAACATAACAAATGATAAACTTAACACTTTGGGCTTGCTACAAAACACCCTAGTCAAAACCGGGTTGTCAGAGCAGGTACCCAAAGCGCTGTAGGCACTAACAGCTGGTGTGCAATAACTCAAAGAGTTGGGGAAAGGAATCATAATTTACAACCACGGATACCATGGCATATCCGTGGTCAAAAAAAGCTCAGTATTATGTAGAGGGAACAGAACCGTAATATAAGCTTATTGGGTTATAATTAGGCTTGTTCAGACAGTCGGAGGAAGAGGTCGGAGGAAGCCCGGAGTAGGCTCTAGTCGAAGGAGTGTCGGATTACAGGTCGGAGTAGTGCCTGTCTGAACGCTACTCGGAGGAAGCTCCTCCGACCGATATACTCCTGAAAAAAGGCAGGAGTAACGCACTGCAGGGGTCCGAGGATCTCTGAACAGTCGGAGTAGCGTGCCCGTGTGGAACGGTTCCCACGAATAGGTCGGAGGAGCGATGACCTTCGATGATTATTGTGCCATGTTTCCACACACACTCGTCATTTGCGGACCGAACACGTCGCTTACAAATACATACGATATGATAAGCTATGATAGTAGTCGTGAAGATTGGTCAATTATTCCTTCAAAAATTCCACAACCTGTTCAGAAACGCCATCCTAAAATTCATAATTTCTTTACTTGAAGGCCTATTTCTTATTTATTGTTGTTGTATAGTAGCGCAGTTTTTACACACAAAACAAAATGCGTCATCCGATTTCTTCACTGACAGTGTTATTGTTGTTATTTTTAAGTCTGGTGACGTAATGATTTATTCTGACCCCGAGTCATGTACAGTCCCGTGTACAGTTACTGTACATATCGTAAGATACACTGAACGAACATGTGCGTTTAGTACTCATGAATAATGCATAATGAGGTGGTATGGTAATGAATATTCAGCGCATGTGCTTTGCAAAATCCGTAAATCTCATGTAAAATTGGATCCATGATCATATATCTCGCGCGGAAATTGGCGAGTTAGATCAACCAAGTAGTCTCAAATTTCCTGGGTCAACATATGCGGGCGCTCTTATTTCCGGAAGATACTCTGAGCTACTCCGAGCCCCCCGCGAAGATTGAAGGAATGCGAACTGTTTAGTCGGAGCATGGTCGGAGTAAAAAGCATGTCTGGACGCGGGTAGGCGTAACTTTACGAACCGAATATGAATTTTTCCTGCGGCAGTAGGAGGAAAATGTCCATGTCTGAACACAGCTAGGGTCGTAGGACCCAAATAATATCAAATCAAATCAATCAAATAGGGTAAAGTCAAACACATGATAAATCTTTCGAGTAAACTACGCCTATTTAATTTAATTTAAAAGGCTGATACAACACTTTATCCAAAATAATGAGATGGCCGACCGAATATTAGTTAACATAATTAAGGCTACTTTAAAGTGCCAAATTACAATTAAACGCCGAAAATATTACCCGCATATTGTATAATAAAATCGCTAATAAAACGTGAAGAGATGCAACCTTTTACGACGCTTGTTTGACATGAAGCGAATAAATATATTGGCATTGTGCACTAGCCTATACTCTCTATTAATTAATTAGGGGTTCAATAAGGTTTCGGAGTTGTTTATCTTGAATCGGCAACGGGTTTATTTTGCGAGGGCAGCTAAAGCTGCCCGAGCAAAATAAACCCGTCTTACCGTTTTCGATTCAAGATAAACAACGACGAAGACCTTGTTGAACCCCGTTCAACAACGACCAAGCATATTTACATCATTCATATGTGAATAGCGTTTTGGATAATTGATGAAAACAAGTAAAAAAACCGTGTTTTAATAGGCTTGATTTGACATAAAAAAATAGCTGCTCTTTAAAAAACGGAAAGAAATGTTTACGTTTTATTATAATTAGGCCCTTATTTTGACATCGTCCGTTCCCTGTAAATGGGCGAGGGAACTTCTGAATGGGCTGGGATACAAAAGGTAAACATTAAAAAAGACAAATTATTTCGCAAGTAATTGTGAAATTTAAAATATGTTGTAAATAGCATTTTATTCACACACCACCTTTAACATTCAGAGAAAAAAAAATTAAATCAAGAATGCGTTTAATTTACAAAACACATGTTGATACATGGGCCATATCCAAAACCGCCGTTTTTGCGAAGGACGGAATTTGAGTGACATTTTTAATTATCCTGATATCCCAGTTAGGAAATTAGATACCCTAAGTACATTATTTAAATGATCTACCAATACACTACAACATTCCAGAAAAAAAGCATAGCCACGGTTAAGCAAGTTGCCATAGCAACACATTTTGTTCATGCGAGGGACGGAATTGACTACATAAAAAATTCCGTCCCTCGCATTTTAAATAATGTGTTGCTAGAGGAACACAATTCATCCTAGCTATTTTGTTTGTCTTTGTTGTTGAAGTGTATTGGTTACTTGTTCAAATAATATCATTAATTTGTCTAATCAGTGTAACTGGAAAAGCAGACCATTAAAAGTGTAAAATTCCGTCCCTCGCAAAATTACAGAGAAATTCCGTTCCTCGCACACAAAAACGTGTTGCTACGGCAACTTACTCCATCATGATTGGGTTTCTTTGGTTTGTAGTTGAAGTACAATGGGTGCTTATTCAAATAATATACTTGAGCTAGTTAAATTCCTAACTGGAACAAACTGACAATCAAAAATGAAAAGTATGTCTCTTGCAATTGACATACTTTTGGATATGGCCCACATGTTTATAGAATATGTGTATCAAATCAAAACACACCCCTCCATTTCAATAGTGGTACGGTCCATTGGATGAAAGGAATGTAATTTCACCGCGCGATGATGCAAAATGGCGATTCTCTTGTGCTGGGTAGCGATCGTTTGGTCTAACATTGTGGCTTTAGGAGTGAGCCGTGACATATGGCCCTCGCCAAAAATATTTTGCTGTTCGTTAACTTAAGGATTGCATGGCGAAATGCATTTATACGCCAAAAAAACGGGCGAAAAAATGAACACATTTTGCGAACATCTTTTGTTTGTTTACAATTTTGCATCGATGCATATGCATTAGTGGCTTCCAAATAAGGTTCATATGCAAATTAGCGATTACAGCGTCCCTCGGCATTTTGTCATTCAAAATGAAACGGATCTTTTCATTTTGAATAGTTACATTTTCTATTCAAAAATATTTGAAAAGGAAATCTATTCAAATTTCGAATAGAAATGTTTTAGTGTGTACGCGTATGACCACAAACGCGTGCGTGTGGCCACAATCTCGTGTGTATCGCTTACTCTTGCGCTTGGAGATATAATAACCGAATATTTCTCGCCAATTTTGAACTGAGTAAACTATAGGGCTTATCTATAGCTTAGATGGCGTATAAGTACACACTCAAGCGAATTAAACATACGCAGCATGAACTACAACCGCTGAATTAGGCCTACGCTCTGACGTTACTGCACAGAGATAAAGTAACGAAGTATGAGCATTTGTGTTTAAAGATCAGTCGACATATCTATACAGTATTCTGTTGTTCTCTAACTTTCGTCAGCAAAAATGAACCGATTCGACGTAGAAACTGAATATGTCAAGCATGTATTTCTATCTTGCGTTCAGATCAAACGTTTTCAGATCAAATGATTCCCATAAAATTACTATCAACCATCATACAATTTCATAAGACATACTTATTGTGGCCTTTTGATCCGGGTATTCTGAACACCGCTTATAATGAGTAAGCCCAATGCGGGATACGTCCTTATAAGTTATATGGCCCTTAGTGCAGTGACTGTCCTCAATTGTGTTAAACCAGGACCTGATTCCTGCTGTATTGAGATTGATCACAATTGCATTGTACCGATGAACCGATCAGCTGACTGTAAGATCCCGTTACAAAATATACTCGGATACTTAACTCACCGTAGTTACTGCTATGTAACATTCATCATAAAAGGTAAACATGTGCACATTGATCGAATGCATTTACGATGGTTGATGACATTGACATGCAATTGAAAGTCTACGTATTATCTGGGAGATTTAGTTTTACCTCTAGCATGGGTAGACAGTTTATTACACTCATTCACGTAAGTGATATACGTAATGCCATTTGAATGAACAATGTGATTAATCTGATGGGCTCAGAACTGCCAAAAGTAGAATAAGCTTGTAATGATTGAAGCTTGTAATGATTGAAGACAACATACATACATACATACACATACAGCGATCAGGCCTTGCGCTTGCGTTGCGCTGAAAAAAGTATGAAAGCGCCAAGTAAGCAACGCATTAGAACCGATTGGGGACGCAGTGTACACTGGCTATAGTGGGAGAGGGTCCCCATGTAACACGCAGAAAAGAGCGCGGAAAACAGCTTAAAGTTGTAATTTTTTTTAAAACAAGGTAGCTGTTAGTACGCTCTTATCACACTTTTATCATTTTCACCGCGCCGTTATGTTTCTACTTGAAAGTCTCACAGGCTCTAAATGCGCTTCCAATCAATGTAAACATTCTTAGTGCGTTCAAGTTGCTGTTCCCGTTACTCGATCTCAATACGTTTGCACAATGTTCTCTGCGTGTGCGCAGGGAGTACATAGCGATTAAGGGTATTAGTAGGCATAGCACACATACAATTCAAATAATTGGGACATGTAAAATATTGGTGTTAAATGAAAGATTGCAATGAAAGATTTATTTTCCAAAAATAATTATGACAATCGGTCAATGCGTTCTTGTGTTACGGTGTTTTGAAATACTCCAAAAATGGCCGAAAACCTGCCAAAAACAGTAATAATGCCCAAAAATAGAATTTTCCAGGATTTAGAGAGCTCAATTTGTTAATAATGTACATTCAAAACACCATTTTACACATATTTCTTCTTCGCTCTGTAACTTGGAATGTATGTATGATTTATGATCGGAAATGTAAATCTGCAAGAAAATCTACTTTCTACAAAATATCATGAATAGAGGGCGCCCTCTGGAAAAGATCACATAATATGCCTTTAAAGACTACTAAATATCCTTTGAAATGGGTCCAAAATTGTGTTTTTAACATTAGGGGATGGATGACTAGTTATTGTAAAAAGAATAAAGCATGGGATTATCCCCATTGAGTTTGTACAGGCGGCACCCCTTCCAGCGGCACCCCTTCCAGCACCACCTCTGGTCCCCAAACATCAAACAGCTGTATCTCCCATTCTGTATTAGCTATACCAATGTCATTTGGCAGGCAGATAGCTTGTTATTAGGGCTTTAAAATGATACCAAATTTGTTGAGATAGCTTTTGTGGTTTTAAATATATATGAGGAAAATGACAGCATGAAGCTAAAAAATGTAACGGCACCACCCTATCGGGAGGCGAGTTCATAACGCGTGACCCTGTACACTAATTTAGCACTACAATACAAACGTGTACACATGTAATTAGTGTACTTAGGTCCAAGCCCTGCACCAAGTCTATGGTGTAATACAATGAATTGTCCTTTATTCTATTGTATAGTTACATTACGCCCTTTATCGCTTGTTTACGGTTATCGTTGTGTTTAGAATTACCCCACGTCCTCTATTTGAAGAGGTATTTTGCAAAAGGGCCTACATCCACTTTGGCTCTTATTGAGAAAAAGTCAAAAAACTGTTTCTAAATATTCAAGTTGAGCAATTGAAAAACTGAATGGATTATGAAAGAGGTACACTACATACTAATTGAAATTGATATAAATTTTAAATGTGCTAGTTTTAATTTTTTTTTAAATCATGTTTACATTTTTTGAAAATTTGGATGTAGGCCCTTTTGCAACAAAACTCCATCTGTTTGTACATAAAGAAAAAATACCACACACAAAAAATCATTTATTTTAATCATGGAAAATAAATAAGTTTGATATTGAAATGTATAGGTCACAATCATATGTTTCAAGGAAATAAAGTCATTTTTTTCAAAAATACCTACATCTCATTGTAAACAGCCATTGAAGTTGTTGTTTTGTTGCAAAAGGGCCTGTATCCCGATATAATTCTGGATACAGGCCCTTTTGCAACAAAACAACAATTTCAATGGCTGTTTACAATGAGATGTAGGTCTTTTTGAAAAAAATGACTTTGTTCCCTTGAAACATATGATTTTTCCCTATACATTTCTATATCAAACTCATTTTTTGAAAAAATGCACCATAGCCCTTTTGCAAAATACCTCTTCATTTGTTCATAACGTGGGCCTAGGCTTACTACAAGTATGCATCGACTGTTGCCGTTGATGTTTGATGTACATAATTATAGCCTACAAATTGACATGGTGCGACAAATATAGAATAATAGAATAGAATTATAGAATAAAAGATGTAAATCAGTGACATAACATCCAGGAGTGGGAAAGTCTTCCCCGTGCCCTCTTGAACGTCGTACTGAGTCAACGAAGTTAAACAACACAATTAAGGGACAATAATTATGTCCCATCTCCACCCTCCAAAAATGCAGTACTTCTCAAATAAAACCAACATATTTAACCGCCCAGGTATACTCATCGAACCCAAAATATTAACCGCCCAGGTTTACTCATCTAGCGGGTCCCGCGCGATCGCGGGTGCCCGCTAGTAAAAAATCCAATCTTGAAGAAAAAATGGGGGTCACCGACTTATTTTTTGAGCTACAGCCATTTCAAAACACATGTTTTTAGCCATTTTGACTACTATTTAGTATGGAAATAGAATCTTTAGGCTGAACATTTTTGTATTTAAAAACAAAACGCTCCACCAATTTTATTGTAGGGGAAGGTGGGGTAATGGCGGACGCGGGGTAATCGCAGACAGGGCTGTATCTAAAGGCAGGTGAAAGAAGGTGGTATTTTGCCACCCTATGATGTTAGGTGCCTCTCCATTGAAATCACACAGAACCTAAATGGGATGGTTGTCTCGCAAATTCTCGCGAGAATTACAAAAATCACTTTTTGGGCAAGTTGATATTTTGGTGCATTAATTTCTCTTCGAAACTGGTATTTCTACATCAAGGAAAACAAAGTCTTATTATTTTTTTATGTAATGTATGATACCTTCTGATAAAAAAGAAATGAATTCGGAGTCACAATGATGAGCATAATAATAAGAGAGGATGTGCCCATACATTGAACATGGATTGGGGTAATCCCGGACATGTACCGTTTCCATGGTAACCAATATGGGCGTGGTCAATTTAACATCATAAATCGGTAATAGTTCTTGACCATATAAATATGTGACATTGTTCTTTGATTTCTGCTACACTTTTAAAAAGGGTATTTTTTAACTCCCATTGAAATGCTATATTCCAATAAAAAGAGGGCTGCCATTGATTAATAACGTCCGGGATTACCCCCAGAGTGTGGGGTAATGCCGGACGACGCCATTTTTTTTATTGCGTCGTAGCTTCGAATTTCAAAATGATGAGTTGATAAAAACTTGATAAAAGGTAGAACCTTCACAGTGCTTTGTGTTTACATGATTTTTATTGTTATATGACGTATTATATGTGTGTTATACCTCTCTGACAAAATGTGTCCGCCATTACCCCACCTTCCCCTAAATTTAATAAAAGTTGCGCGATAATAGGCACTACAGATTAATGAAATAAAATAATAGGGTCATGGAATTAGTTTTTAAGATAATTCCACAAAAAGGACGGGTTTTTAAAGTGAATACCGCGTTATGGTAGACGTATAGGGAAGCGTCGTAAATTACGCGGTCTAAGCGAAGAATTGGTCCGCGTCGCGTAATGCGACATAACATGTGCGCCGACTGTCATCTTAAATTAAAGGTTTTGGAAGTAGGCCTTTTTACTTACTAATTAATTTATCATGGGATTGATAATCGACAGTAGTGTTGTGGGAGGGGAGGGGAGACCATAGTCATGCGCATCGGGTTTTTAGGTTTCGATGAATAGCAGTCAATCCCCGATTCGCAAACTGATTAATGTGTTTTAATACCGTTTGATTAAGTAGTTTGTTCGTGATTTTAAGCGCTAGTTTTAAGTCTGAGAATGAGTTCAATGTGGATTTGTAATCGTGTACAACGAATGATATAGACCTAATAAAGGCAACATTTTATAAACCTTATAATAATCAAATGATTATATCATAATCCATTTTGTTGTAAAAGTCGGGTCATAAAAGTCGGGAATTATTTAGACTTCGACAACGGGGACACGGGTCTATTTCGTTAGAGATGAACCCAGTATTCCAAGTCAGAGTGTCATTTCCTCGAAGCATTGCGCCGGTACTTTGTGCAGCCCTTTGGATCTTTGATGGGCAAAGTCCTAATTTGAAATAATACCGTATGGATTATGCACATAGCGGCATGAGCACGGGAGTAATAGAGGGGCTCACTAGGGGGAATTTGCCCTTGCAAGAGGCTCGCCCCCAGACCCCAAATGAAATAACAAACTGTAGGTATATTAATAGAAATTGTCTGTTATGCTCCCCCTCCCGATCACAGACCTGTCCACCCTCATATACCCATATGTACCTTATATAACCCACCCACCCCAATCTCTAGTTACACCACTGCATATATAGCGACCTTTTTCTTTCATTGTTTACAGAACGTATTTAAGGTCCTCCTAGAAAATCACCTGATAATATTTGACCACACCAGGAGTGGTATTTGTTAAAATCTGATACGAACTCTTTCACGGTAGGCCTATCATTGAAACCTATATGGCAAGTTGCTACTGATTATGTCGGGTTGCTATCTACTGAAGATATAGATAGAAAGAACATTTCATGATGTTTAATTAGGCCCGCTCTTACCTACGATTCCCATACGCCTTGTCAGTTGTCACCTTCCTCCTTTCGTTCTGTTTGTATTTATCGTAGTTCCATTCATGGTAATTATCAAGAAAAATCGCCCATTTGGGCTCCATGCTGTCATGTGTGCTTCACGTTCTCAATAACTAAGCGGCACCAACAAAACCACATACTTGTTTAGCGTACACATCGCATGGATGGCATGGGAGTCGCATACTATAAATTTACGCGAGCGTTTTTACTTGACGCGATGCTCGTATTTTTGAGCCAGAAAATGGTGCAGAAGGCCGCCTACCCTTAAACTACACTCTTAGAAGGTCAGGATCAAATATGAGACGAAAAGGATCAATTGTGATCCAGAAGCGGTATCACATATGAGCTTACCCTTTCCGGATCAAAGTGATCCGACAAGCAGGATCAAAAAGTTTGATCCGAAATGGGATCAAATATTTCTGTCAAATGATACTGAAACGGATCAAAATAATGATCCTTAATCGGATGTACCTGTAGCTTATGATCCTACTCCAGGATCAAACTGAATCAAAGAAAAAGTGAAAACATAGGGGGTCATCGGGTGACAGATTGTAAAAACAAGCATGCATGCAAGGGTCTTTCGGTGGCACCGGGCCAAAAAAGGGGGGTATTTTTGATGGAGCCTGGTGTGAAACCTAATATTGATTGAGTGCCCCCACCCCCGGGTGCACACTGCAGACTATATATCGAGTGCAGTAAGCTTACTACATCGTGTAGGCCTAGTACATCGCAGTGATCGTGACATTTTGTGAGGAGCATTTTGACCGAAAATCGTACTGATGGCACTGGTCAGTACAAGAAATTTGTTCACAAGAATAGAGCATGTTCAAACATAAAAAATAAAACTACTTTACCGACAAAATCATGTAACATTTTACAGATTAGACTGGATAACTTACCGCGGTATTTCACCCTTGTTTCAACTGTGTTGACCGAATTCAAAAGATCGTCTGCTTGTCGTCTATCGGTTTGCGAAAGAGTGACGTCAGTCACTCATTGACCAATGAACTGTTTCATCGAATTGATCCGGAAATCAGATCAAAGTTGATCAAGGTGAATTTGATCCGTTTGTTGATATCTATCTGGAAACGGATCAAAACGATCCGAAAACGGATCAAAACGATCCGAAAATGATCCTTAAAGGATCAAAACAAAGTGAGCCGGAAATCTACTTATGTATTTGATCCTGACCTTCTAAGAGTGTATAATTGAATAAATAATAAATAAATATGTCAATACCTACATTGACATGAACAATTTCATTAAAGTCAACCATCAAGTTTTTGAAAATAAAGTGAAAATAAGGGAATGTCGGGGATCGAACCAGTGTCCTTCGATTACTATCCTCTCGACTAACAAAGTGTTCACGCCGCAGGGGTTTGACTATAATATGTCGCATTATACTATCATTAAAACATTGAACTATTATTAACAAGGAATGGATTGTTAAATTGTTATCATGAACATTGTGAATTAGTTGTCAAACGAATTTGGGATATCCTGCATTCTTAAACTATTTTGTCAAAACCATGTTTAACTAAATTTGGCCAAAAATTGACTTATTGATTTATTGCGCACACGTCGTAATATATAGAAGTTTAGTAAGGAGACCAGGTTGTTGTATGTGCCTCTCGAACCAAATAAAATGTTTGTATAATGTTCCATTTAGACGTTATAAGTCAATGCAGTATATTACTGCTAAAGGTGATTAACCACCATACCAGTTTGTCTACTCACTCAATGGGCAATTTTTGTATGTCACCGTGTGTAGCGACGCAAAACGTATCAAAAATGCAAAACGTATTAATTGATACGTTTTGCGTTCACTGTGGGTCAGACATAACAAAAAAGGGACAACTCGACGCAAATCGTATCAATTTTGACACGTTTTGCGTCGTACAAACCAAAAAAGGGGCAACTTTACGTAAATCGTATCAAAGTGAGGATCTTCCATTTATTGCACTTCCTCCCCCTTTCCCCCAAATTTTCAAAAATATAGACCCTTTTCCCCAAATGTTGACAATATAGAACCAGAGTCCCATAACAGATAACTATTTGACTAAACCTTGGCCATATTGGTATTGAAGTCAGATTGTGTGTGTCACCGTAGGGGGCGCTTTTTAAAGTGGCTCCGGGCAAAAAATCCACTCACTGCGTTAATAGCTTCGGGACCAATGTTCCGTAACAACGCTCATCTTTTTACTGTTGAAGTTAAAAAGGCACAAATCACCATAATCTTATCGGAGAATGACGCTTTGTGTTTTTTGAGAGTCAACGCAAAAGCTTGTTAGTACCCGCTTATCCAATGAACCCGCTTATCCAAAATGATAGTAAGATTCACCTTTTCGTTGATCTATTTAACAACAGTTTCCCAAAGTATTCGGACATTCATAAATAATTTGCATTTTCGTTTATCTTTTATAATTGCAAAGGTGCATAAAGTAATACCTTTCCCTATTTACTTTAAATCAAAGAAGTATTCTTCAAATTGAAACCATCTTAATTTTACGCCAAAAGTAGGCTACATTCAACGGGTCTAAAGTCAATTATAGTGTATCATTGTTTATAGAGAGAAGTTTTGTGTTTATATTTGTTGCCAATTTGTCCATAACATTTCTTTTTTCCCCTTTTAAATGAGACTAGTGTATTTTAAAGTCTTCATTTCTTTTTTATTGATACTGAGAAAAATACTAACAATTTCGCGTATTACGTCACTGTGACGTCATTATGATAAGCAACAACGAAGGCTCCACTTTTACGAGTTTTTAATCATCAAAATACCCAATATGCCCCAATTGGTCTACCAATCTTGTATTTTGTGTGGTTGGTTGCTTAGAAGTTTGACTAGACCCTTAGGTCCACTCTAACCAGCCAGATCCACTGGGAATATCTCGAGATTGAGATATCTCCATCTTAACTCTGTTTCAATCTGTCACCAACTGAACAAGTGTAAGCCATGTTCACCTTGGGTGAACTGGCCAGAGTGGACTTTTGCCTTTAAATAAACTACTCTTACTGCAGGCTTATACAATGTATAAGTAAGCGCAATTGGTGTTCGTTCAATACCCTATAACATCGGATGCATTTGGTGTTTGAATGCAATTTTCAGAATTTCACTACATCCCCTAGACTATGAATCTGATAATGATATGATCCCTGATGTAAGATTCAAACACACATTAACAGCTATTAACAGTCATTTGTCAGTCTACTAGCGACTCAAAGAATACGAAGTTGCCAATGTACACAACTTATTGTACCCGTGCATCTACTAAAGACAACAATGCATTTCAATTGTTATTTTCTACATTTATACGAGTAGTTACAATTACTATGACTGAAAGTGCATGAAGTCAGAATTTGATTTAAAACGTTGGTTTAGAAGTAAATTATTATAATGTTATAGTGTGGATTTAGTTATCAATGACAAAATGACTGATATGACAATTAACTAATGGACTGAGTAGTGTAGCATGCATGGAGAGATGTGGTCCAGATAACTGACTGAACTGAACTACTTTCCCTATCTGAGTTAATGTTGACATTATTGAAACATTCTGTGAAATGCTTGAAAGAACAGTCGTCTACAGACAAGTATGAATTATAATTGACCGAAATAGGCTGAACATGATTATAAATATTGCTTGCTGAAAGTTGATCGGAAACAACATGTTTCAGAATAAAAAGGAAATTAAAACAACAACTTTGTGAGAAATAATGAATTTTTCTGACGTAGGCGGTGATTGATGGTGCAAAGTGTTTGTAACTCATTTCCAATTCCATTAGCCTAATTATAATCAATCATAGGCGTAAAACAAGGGAAGACGATCTAGCACTATTCTAATTAAGCCCGTTTTTTGTTGTTGGTGTTGTAGGTTTTATTAAGAACTGCGTCGGGTGGTTGGGCATGTATGATTAATGGAACTTTTCTTTTTTTGCAGATAACAATTATTCCAAGAAACATTGTGCATACACGTCACCTGACAACGTCATATGATGTCAACGTTGTTGTCAAAAGTTGCTGTCATGGGTATTTTTGTATAATCCTAACATGTAATAGTTCCTATGCAAAAAGATTCATCCATGTACCTCTTCGGCTGTATACATCACCTAGTGAACGTAGGGTCCTTAAGGATTCATCTACATGTATCTCTTCGGCTGAATAACTCTATAGGCCCTATTTGGGGCCCTTTGGGGCTACTGTCAGGGGACCCGTATAGGCAAAAGTTGCGGTCATTGTAATCCTATAGAGTCATTACAAGTACCGCTAAGGAATGATAGCCTATCCAACAAATTTTGTCCACGTACTTCTTCGGCTGAATAAAGGCATTTTTGCCCCACTAAATCGTGAGTCCAGCACAGGATGTGCCCCAACAGCAATACTAATTATTGACTTTTGGCCCCTTATACTAACATTATTAGACCATCGAACCTTTTGTAAATTGTCAGCTGAATACAACTTCCGGCCTCCTGGACTACCGGTATTCTGTGTTTATGAAAAATAAATTGTTCTAAAACGTGTCAAAATTGATGTTGCCACTACAATCGTGGCAAAATTATATTTGCCACTAAAATCGTATACAGAGGTTAGCAGTCAGGTTAGCTACTTCCGCCAACCCGGGTCGAACAGCGATTTCTGTTCACACTACAGTCGACCCGGATATAACCCGGGTTGAACCCGGGTACCCTTCACTTTCGCAGGGTTGTAATTTTCGACCCGGTCGGTTTTTTGAGCCTATTTTTTCTCTTCACACTATACGTCAACCCGGGTTCGACCCGGGTCCGACCCGGGTCCGACCCGGGTCGTGGAGAAAACTAGCTATAGTGTGAACACGCCCTTATACTCTAACCTTCTCTTTTTGACGGATTATATGATTTTGCATTATGAGGGGTAAATCAATTACTTCCTGATACGATAATGATGAGTTTTTAAACATTGTCTTTACTTTGTTCTGTTTTACATATCGGTGGACAGCTAAAAAAAATGGGTTCTCTTAGTAAAATAGCTAACCCTGGATAGGAATGATCGATTTCAGTCATTCTTTTTTTCAGATGATCGGAAGCAAATTTTTCGGCAAAATATCGCTTGAGTTTTAGGTCAATTTTCTTTTTCTTTCCCAGGAAAACAAATCAAATCCGTACAACTTCTTTTTAACTCACCCTGTATTTGGAACCCTCTGGGGCTACCCCGTATAATGGCAAAAGTTGCTGTCATTGTAATGCTACCGTCATTTATACAAGTACTGCTAAGAAATGATAACCAACGAATAAATGCATTGTTGGCCAACTAAATCGAGACACAGGTCCCCGTACAGGATTGTGCCCCGGCAGCATTACGAATCATTGACTTTTGTGCTCTTTCTAACTCTATTAGACCATCAAACCTTTTGCAACTCCTTAGCTAAGTAAACCTTAGGGTTTTCTTGACTATTCTGTGTTTATGAGAAATGTTTTTCTTCTTCAAAAATCGTGGCCAAATAAAATTATATTTGCAACTAAAATCGTATATGGGCCATTCCACAAAAATGGGACCACTTCAGCTTTGGAAAATTATGAAAATAAATTGTTTCAATTCTGCTTACTTTGATTGTTTTTGATGACCCAATATGCTAAAGTTACTAGAACAATAATGTTTGCGAACACCACTGCTCACATTTTTACGCACGAAACCATGTAATTCAGGTGTCTTATTATGTTTTTTCACTCGGTGAACGGCGTTATCTAGTGTCATATTGCATAAGCAACTAATATGATATAAAAATTATCATGTAGCTGTTGCAAAAGCTGTATTTGTTTTATCAATTTTAATACTAAAAAATGATTTAAACCATACATTTGGGCTGAATTTCCCAATATTGACCGTCAAACAGTGGTCAAATATTTAATTTTCACTTTAAATGTTTTATATAGCTTGCATTTTCGTTTAAAAGGGGTATGTACCATTACATTAACTATTGTATTAAATTACATGCACACTGCATCGCATATTGTGAAGATGTTCTCTTTTTTTTTTATTGATAATGGACATGTTAGGGTGAATTCCGTTATTCCTGTGAACAGCGTTATCCATGGTTATCCTGACATACACACGCGCAATAAGCCTGACGAAAACACATGCTCAATACTTGCTCAATAGAGTGATTTGGCTATGTGTAGCGCGGTAGTAAAAATTTATATATGTGGATTATGAGCCATATATGTACACTAACAGCATATTCTAGAAGAAACCGTTGGGTTCACAAAGTGAAATGCGTTATATAGAACACGAAAGAAGAAGCAAACTCACTGTTTTAAATATTTTGCTGCTGTGTCTGGACTTCTCAAAGATTTTCCAAAGAAGAAAGATTGTGCTCTTGCAATATTTTCATCAAATGAGGGTGATAATACTCTACAGGATAACGCCGTTCACGATAACGCCTTTCACGTTTTCATCCCTTTTTGGACCTTCTGCAAGCTATATGGTTGAATTTCAATTTTTTCGACACAAAAGTAATCAAAAGAATTGAAAAAAGTCTATCAAAATCTCGCAATTTGTACCGCAAAAAGGAAATATTGCTGGGATAAACTTTTACCGGACGTGTTATCCCAGTATATAGTGCATTGGTGGTGTATATACCCTTAGGGTAGTTTTGACCAATTGTACCATGTATCTGTGAATAGTTTTCCAAAATAATTCATTTAGTTTTATGTCCTTCTTTATCAATGATTTTGGCCTCGTCCCAATTTATGGCATGATTCGTGGCAGCCACATGGTCCGTGATGGCCGATTTGTGTTGTTCGCCTACTGACGCCTTTCTCACTGCCCGTGTGTAAGACCTAGCCTCAAATTTATCAACCTCAGTTTTATGCTCTTTAAGTCTTGTCCTGAATAAGCGACCGCTCTCTCCTATATATATGTAAGTTTTCTTACAACCGTTGCACGGAATTTCATACACAATTTCCGGAGTATGGTCTGGGTCCCGCTTGTCTTTTGGGTGGACTAACAGTTTTCGAAGCGTCGTGTGTGGCTTCATAGCCGTGGCGAAGCCGTGTTTCTTAAACACTCTTGATGCTTTCTCTGATAATCCCTTGACGTAGGGGATGACTACCAGGCCCTTGGATTTGTTGGCGTCGTCTTTCTTTGTGTTGGTTTTCTTCTCCTTTTTGCAGTTTCTTGCAGACTCGACTTTTTGGATGGACCATTTGGGGTAGCCGCAGTTGGTTAACGCGATTTCTAACTTTTTCTCCTCTTCCCGCTTGTCCTCGTCTTCTGTTATTAGACTGTCTTTTCTGTCGAGAAGTGTGCGAATGACGCCCAACTTTTGATGGAGGGGGTGATGGGATGTTAATTGTAGATACTGGTCTGTGTGGGTTTTCTTCCTGTAAATGCAGAGTTTTGTGCTGCCATCCGGCTTTCTGATTATTAGTGTGTCTAAGAAAGGAATGCGACCCTCTTCCTCTTCCTCGTACGTGAACTTGATGTTCCCCGTAGGATCGATGGTGTTGAGGTGTTCTGTTAGATTATCCACTTCTCCTTTCTTCACTATCTCCAAGATATCGTCCACAGTTTTGACCAATTGCACCATGTATCTGTGAATAGTTTTCCAAAATAATTCATTTGTTGTACCCTAGAGCAAAATAACTGCCCCAACGCAAAACGTATCAACTTTTCCTTGTATTCCCAAGGGTTGTCCGCAAAATATATCAAAAGCATACCCCTTGATGTCAGACTAGATTTTTCAATATTTTGCGATGAATTTGATGTAGCGATTTCGGCTATTTTTTTTTGAGATTTTTACTCTGCACACTCATAAAAATGTATAATACCCAAAAGTAATCAAAATAATTGAAAAAAGTCTATCAAAATGTCGCAATTTGTAGCGCAAAAAGGAAATATTGCTGTGATAAACTTTTACCGGACGTGTTATCCCAGTATATAGTGCACTGGTGGTGTATACCCTTAGAGTAGTTTTGACCAATTGCACCATGTATCTGTGAATAGTTTTCCAAAATAATTCATTTGTTGTACTCTAGAGCAAAATAACTGCCCCAACGCAATACGTATCAACTTTTCCTTAGCCCAAAAAATGCTGAAAAATAACAAATTCTAGAAACACTTGAAATGTATTATAGGGAGGGTTGTTTAGACCAATTGCATCAATAATGCATTTGTTGTACTCTAGAGCAAAATAACTGCCCCAACGTACAACGTATCAACTTTTCCTTAGCCAACAAAACCACTGACAAGTAACTAATTCTAGAAACATTTGAAATGTATAGGAAGGTTAGTTTTGACCAATTGCACCATTTTTCTGTGAAAGAATTTCCAAAATAGTTCCTTTTTGTGTACCCTAGACCTATAAACTGCTCTAACGCAAAACGTATCAATTTTGATGTTTTTGTATCAATTTTTTAACAAATTCTAGAAACACTTGAAATGTATAAGGAGGGTTGTTTAGACCAATTGCACCATGTTCCTGTGAAAAATCTTCCAAAATAATTAATTTGTTGAACTCTAGAGCAAAATAAATGCCCCAACGCAAAACGTATAAACTTTTCCTTAGCCAAAAATCCACTGAAAATAACTAATTCTAGAAACACTTGAAATGTATAGGGAGGGTTGTTTAGACTAATTGCACCATGGTTCTGTGAAAAGTTTTCCGAAATAATTCATTGTTTGTACTTCAGTGCAAAATAACTGCCCTAACGCAAAACGTATCAACTTTTTTTTCCTTAGCCAAAAAAACAAACTGAAAAATAACAAATTCTAGAAACACTTGAAATGTATAGGGAGGGTAGTTTTGACCAATTGCACCATGTATCTGTGAATAGTTTTCCAAAATAATTCATTTGCCCAACGCAAAACGTATCAACTTTTCCTTAGCCAAAAAACATTGAAAAATAACAAATTCTAGCAACACTTGAAATGTATAGGGAGGGTTGTTTAGTCCAATTGCACCATGTTACTGTGAATAGTTTCCAAAATAATTCATTTGTTGTACTCTAAAGCAAAATAACTGCCCCAACGTACAACGTATCAACTTTTCCTTAGCAAAAAAACCCACTGACAAGTAACTAATTCTAGAAACACTTGAAATGTATAGGGAGGGTAGTTTTGACCAATTGCACCATGTTTCTGTGAAAGAATTTCCAAAATAGTTCCTTTTTGTGTACTCTAGACCTAAAAAACTCCTCTTACGCAAAACGTATCAATTTTGATATGTTTTGCGTTTGCCTAAGTGAAAGAGGGGCAACTTGACGCAAAACGTATCAATTTTTTAACGAATTCTAAAAACACTTGAAATGTATTATAAGGCGGGTTGTTTAGACCAATTGCACCATGTTCCTGTGAAAAATCTTCCCAAAATAATTAATTTGTTGAACTCTAGAGCAAAATAAATGCCCCAACGCAAAACGTATAAACTTTTCCTTAGCCAAAAATCCACTGAAAATAAATAATTCTAGAAACACTTGAAATGTATATGGAGGGTTGTTTAGACTAATTGCACCATGGTTCTGTGAAAAAATTTCCGAAATAATTCATTGTTTGTACTTCAGTGCAAAATAACTGCCCTAACGCAAAACGTATCAACTTTTCCTTAGCCAAAAAAACAAACTGAAAAATAACAAATTCTAGAAACACTTGAAATGTATAGGGAGGGTAGTTTTGACCAATTGCACCATGTATCTGTGAATAGTTTTCCAAAATAATTCATTTGCCCAACGCAAAACGTATCAACTTTTCCTTAGCCAAAAAACACTGAAAAATAATAAATTCTAGCAACACTTGAAATGTATAGGGAGGGTTGTTTAGTCCAATTGCACCATGTTACTGTGAATAGTTTCCAAAATAATTCATTTGTTGTACTCTAAAGCAAAATAACTGCCCCAACGTACAACGTATCAACTTTTCCTTAGCAAAAAAAACACACTGACAAGTAACTAATTCTAGAAACACTTGAAATGTATAGGGAGGGTAGTTTTGACCAATTGCACCATGCTTCTGTGAAAGAATTTCCAAAATAGTTCCTTTTTGTGTACTCTAGACCTAAAAAACTCCTCTTACGCAAAACGTATCAATTTTGATATGTTTTGCGTTTGCCTAAGTGAAAGAGGGGCAACTTGACGCAAAACGTATCAATTCTTTAACGAATTCTAGAAACACTTGAAATGTATTATAAGGCGGGTTGTTTAGACCAATTGCACCATGTTCCTGTGAAAAATCTTCCAAAATAATTTATTTGTTGAACTCTAGAGCAAAATAAATGCCCCAACGCAAAACGTATCAACTTTTCCTTAGCCAAAATTACACTGAAAAATAACAAACTATAGAAACACTTGAAATGTATAGGTAGGGTTGTTTAGACCAATTGCACCATGTTACTGTGAACAGTTTTCCAAACTAATTCATTTGCTGTACTCTAGAGCAAAATAACTACCCCAACGTATCAACTTTTCCTTAGCCCAAAAAAAACAAACACTGAAAAGTAACAAATTCTAGAATCACTTGAAATGTGTAGTTTGACCAATTGCACCATTTCTGTGAGCAGTTTTCAAAAACATTTCCTTTTTTCTACTCTAGAGCAAAAGAATACTCCAACGCAAAACGTAAAGGAAAAGGAAAAGGGGGCAACAAGACGCAAAACGTATCATTTGTTTACAATATACATATTTCAAATGAAATACATTCCCTGAAGAAGAAAAATCCATCTTTAACGAAAAATAACTTTTACTTAAAACGTATCGATTTATTTACTGTGCTAGAAACACATCTTAAGTCAATGATATATTCAGTGAACCTGTTTTGGACCAAATCCGGCCAATGATAAATTAAAGATTATTGTAGTCTGAAATGCTTGTTGGATGAAATGCATCTATAAAATAATACATTAAGATTTTATTTCGAGAAAAAAAAGCTGTCTGCAACATTTCCAGGGAGATGAAAAAGCGTTCTCTAAGACCACACCCACCACCAGACACTAATAATACTATTAATAATAAAAATAATAACGCAGTGATTAGTTTGTTAGCCAGGAGCCACGGTAAAAAGCGCCCCTACGGTAACACACACAATCTGACTTCTATACCCAAATGGCCAAGGTTTAGTCAAATAAAAATGAACATTTGGAGAAAATGTCTATATTTTTGAAACTTTTGGGGAAAAGGGGGAGGAAGTGCACTGAATGGAAGATCCTCACTTTGATACGATTTACTTGAATTGCCCCTTTTTTGTTTTGCACGACGCAAAACGTATCAAAATTGATACGTTTTGCGTCGAGTTGCCCTTTTTTGTTCTATCATATTCGCCATTAACGCAAAACGTATCAATGTTGGTACGTTTCGTGTGCTTCTTAAATAAGAACAATTGGAATTATGCAACGCAAACTTTAGAATACGACAATTTATGGATGACCCTTCATGTAGAATAGAAAACATCAAGTAGAAAATCGGGCCAGCAATCGGAACGTCATTATTATTTTTATATATATTATAATGGAGCATGTGATTTTAGTGGGACGAAGTTAATTTGCCTCGCTAGCTACTATTCCGATCTTACTGTCCAGTTAGTTAGTTTCGCTCTCAAAATTGCATCTCTAGTAATTTACACTGCAGTTACAAGTAGTAGCGACGATTAAGTTACGTCAATTTGGTGCACTCGGCCGATTATGTCTTATTTTAAGTTTCTTCATTTTAAGAATAATCAACCTTAATCTGTTCAATCATGTGACAGGAGGAAGTGGAACGAATTGTGTCTAATAAGATTGTCAACCAATAAATGTAATATTTTTAACCTGTTTTGTCAACGCTTAGTGATGTGACAGAATCGTACAGCTAGATTGAAGGTAGATGATAATTGTTACGCGTGGAGTGTTTCATAATCTTACAATATTAAAAAAAAGATCAAAATAAAGCACGACATCAATATTAAGGATTTGTGAAGAATATTGGACTTTCATATCTGCCTAAATGTCATACGTCAATAATAATACTAGTAATAATAATAAGTAAGACGACAAGAAGGCTGCCAAAATGCACGTACATACTTCCATATCGTCAGCCTGCTTCGATAATTGCCTAACTCATTTTTTCTAGTTCTTAGAAAACAACAAAAGTATGAAACCTGTTACCTGTGTACCTGTTACCATTTTGCATTATTGATGGATGGATGCTTGTATTATTGATGTGAGGCTTGTATTGTTGATGTGACTTGGATTAGTGCATCCATGCACGCCAATTGAGGATTGGCTTGCATGGATGCACTAATCCAAGTCATTAGAAACAGATGAACACAGCCATACAATAATTTGATTAATTCCATGGATTTGTCAATGCAAATTCAATAATGCAAAATGAGTAACATGTCGGAGTGGTCTGGTGGCCCTTTTAAAACAAAGCTCTTCATTTATCAACACTTTTGATTGGTCAATGACTTAGGTATTATAACAGCATGTGCATAATGTAACGAAGTCATGATTTATGCAAAAAACTCAATTTTGCTGAAAAGTGAGTTAGGCAATTATCGAAGCAGGCTGACGATATATGCTCTACAAGCGTAACCGTGTTATGGTTCTGGTTCGAAGCCGCCTATATATTTTTTCCTCCAAGCAAGAAAATTTGCTTAATTCCTCACATTTCAAAATTACATAATATTAGTAATCCAGATTACATATGTTATTTGCATTAAATTCATGAAATATCAAAAACCAAAAACAATCAACAAGCAGAAAAATACAATTTTATCGTGTTACAAAATAGAAATTGCCAAACGCCCATTTTTATCACATAAGTGTATTTTGACTCTATATGAAATTTGGTTAGTAATATTATGCAATATAGTGCGTCATCGTTAGGAGTTCCTCAAATAACTCTTTGGGGCGATATACTTATATTACATGACGCTGTTTTACTTTTTTTTATTTATAACTGGATTTGTTACCATAAATGTTTACAATATCACATTAGTAAAGTAGATGAAGGGTAGTTTCCATTTGTAAATTGAATTGCAGAAACAGTATTGGTAATTATTATTATAAAAACTATTTATAGCTAAGTTGTTTATTACTTTGAACTGAAACCAATGAAGTGTTGGATCTCTTGTGATTTGCATAAGTTAACAGCATTTTTTTGCTAGTCCTTAATTCCCAATAAGTTAACAGCATTTTTTTGCTAGTCCTTAATTCCGAATTCATTTTCCACTGTTATATGATGTCTTAAGATTTTTTAACAATATTTTATAAAAAGGATCTTTTTTTTATTCTAAAAGCAGGTAATACACCATAAATTTCAAGCCGCCTATATTTGCAGATATCCGATAAATTCAACAACATTTCTGAACATGACAACCTTCCAGCACAGGTCACGTTTAACTGTACAGACTGTTTACCACACGTGGTTCACTCTAATATCGATTTTGTATTTTACTGCTTCAGTTTTCCATCCATACACTTATGAAAAGGGTTAATTTGAACAGAAATATAATTTGAAAATTTAAACATGTTTTTGTTTTGATGAGGTTGTACAGGCTGTCCCAAAATGATTAGTACCCATCGATGCCCAAAGTTCAATAAATGTTTTCGTCATCAAAATCAATGAGATTATATCCGTTGTTTTTCTATCATATTTGCTATACTATACCCTTTTATTAGAATTTTAGATCATGAATATCGGACTTATCTTAATGAAAGTTACACTCCATTGTGTAAGACATGGTGATTTCACCTTTTTGGCAAAGTGCAAAAAATGTGTTTTTAAACAGCTTGTACTTCTTCATTTTGATTCAATTTGAAGAGTAAAAATGGATCGTCACGCATGAGCTAGTTTTGAGGCTAAACTTGAGGGACATTTAAACAGGTAAAGGGTGGGTGATATCAGCGTTCGCGTTAAGTAGTTGCCCGGTTGCCCGGGACACCCAAAATTAGCACCGGGCAACCAACATGTACTTATTTGGTTGCCCGGTGGGCAACCAATTTTTTTACAAGAAGTGAAACACTTAACACATGCATTTAAATATTTTACAGAACGGGCAACCAACAAATCTGCCGGGCAACCATAATTTCCTGCTTGGTTGCCCGGCGGGCAACCATATTTTTTCCCTTAATTCGGACGCTGGGTGATATCCAAACTCTCAAGCGGTGTTACACCGGTATTACACCGATTTTATACCGGTATTAAAACGATATTTTTTTCTATTGTTAAAAGCATCGGAAGGAAAAAGATCAGTGATTAACACCCCGCTGCACTCGCCTCTCTACTTATCTGGCGTTAACAATAGAACTATTGTAGTAGTGTCGATGGCTCAATTAGTCGTCTAGACATATCAATTAGGCTACCGATCATCACGAGTCTGGAATGTTGTTTACTCTCACTCTAACATGGAACCACTATACAACTTGCGACATTTTCCCGGGACATTTTACGCTCGATTTTCACAGCCCTAGTGCACGTAATACTGAAGCAATTACAGATTGCACAGCACCCGCAAGAAGCTGGAATCCTAACCTAATAAACAATTCGTATTGTTTAAAATGCTAATTGCTTCATTCTTTTTAATTTTGAAAGATGCATGGGGATCAGCAACGCGTAAGAAATGTGATGCTTAAATAACCCCATACTAAATATATGTTTATCAACGACTTTGCCAAAACTGTAATAGTCTAGTGCAGCATAGTGGCCACGCTCTAGCGCTCCCACGCAGGAATCCTGGGTTCAATTCCTCTACCAACCATTACTTTCTTTTTTCTCTCTGTGTCTCCAATGTCTGTTTTGTTTTGTTTTGTTTTGTTAACGTTTTCATTTTGTTATTTTGTAATATTTGTTATATATTTTTCTTGGGGAGGGGCTGTGTTATTCATTAGACCTATTATTGGTTTTTTTTTTTTTTTAAATCATGTGAACCTATCCGTATATTTGAACGCGCATGACACGAAATTGCTGTGTACCGGTTAGCTCAGTTGGTAGGGCAGCGGATTTACAATAAACACTCATAATGATATATATATAGATACCATTGCATCGTAAGTTCGATCTCAGTAGTACCTTTATTTTGTACGTCCCATGGTTTTTTACCCATATTTATGATTATATTTATTTATGCTATCCCTTTATATTTATTTCTTCTGTTTTTTCTTACTTTTTTTGGGGGGGGGGGGGGGGGGGGGCGGGGGGGTTTGTTGTTTTTGTTTTTGTTGTTTTTGTTTTTGTTGTTTTTGTTTTTGTTGTTTTTGTTTTTGTTTGTAGGGGGCTTTTTTGTGTGTGTGGTTTTTTTAATATTATTATTATAAGGAGCTACATACGTAGTAGCAATAAAATTATAAGAAACAGAACATGGATTTTAACATTATTCGATACGAAATCGGATACAGTAATTGGACAGGTACAATTCAATGTTTTCATTGTCCTCCTCGTGACAGAAAAACCAAATCCTTTTTGTAATCTAAATTATATTCAATGCTACATGTATTGAATATTGATTTAGATAATGTGATGTGAATATTAGCAATAGAAGCCATTCATGATATCGGTCATGTCGGTCATATTTGTAGGAACTAAAGTCTGTTCCCAAATTTGAAAAGACTAATACTACAGATCAACACGTTTAAATAACCCGCCAAATGTATAGGTCATTCTTTGAACAGTAAGACTTGCATCAAATTGATCTGAACAACAGATACTACGGGAACAAGACCCTTTTGTTACGGACACGCATGAGTGAAATGGATTCTATTGAGGTAATTCCTTGATGTCTGACTGTGCAATCGATAGGGATTTACATAAGTTTCGTAAAAATCGTTGAGTCATGAATGCAACCTTTGAGTTGGGGGGGGGGGGGGGGGGGGGGGTGTATACTAGGGTTTTTGTTAAATTGTACATTTAATATACCGCGAATAACTTAATGTAATGTTGTTTAAAAATTGTTGATATAGGCCGAGCGAAAATAACTTAAATCTAATAAATCATAGACTCATTTTACAGACAACAACACCGTGTTTAAAAATCCGTGTGTATTTAGGGGATAGTTGAATGAGAACTATATTTGGGTATAAAGCGCTGAGGATTTCAGGAAAATCGAAATAGCTCGGTTGGTAAAGATTAGGACTCTCAATCAGCAGGCCGTACGTTCGACTCTTTGTGGCGGTTTATATGGTTTATATTCCTTGTGCTCTATACGTAGAGCGGTCGAGTCTGGGTAGAGGTCGGTTTTCATTTATATTGACATCATTTTAACGTTATTTATTTATTTTGTATTTTCTTTCTTAATTGTTGATGTTTATTTAATTATTTATCAATCAATTAATTATAAATAGGCCTAAATACAGTAGATTTGATTGATATAATTATTAATGTATATATTATTTATTTACTTTTTACATTAATTACTTCATTTCTTAATAATTATTATTTATTAGGTCACGTTCAGAGTGTATGCAACATTCTTAAATAGTCTAAAACGCAGAAAAATGACACTATTTAGGGGAGTACGATTCATAATGCTACTTGATTACACACATTATGCCTAAACCAGAAAACAATAACACGTTATGTTTAATGGCTCCCATATTGTTTAGTATTCAATGATAACATTATCCATGCATGTACTGCTTACTCAAAAATCATCCACAGCTGAACAATAGTCTTTAAAGGCCACTTCAAGGAGGATTATTCTTATGACGTTAACGAGTGGAGTACGATAAGCCTAGCAATGAATGGCGGCTACAAACATATCTCGTTTCAGTCGGGGTTTGAGTGGTGTCGCGATTAGCCTCCTCCTCCATCACCTACCATGATAAAACCTGGCACTTGTACTAGAAACCCGATAGGTGTACAATCTGGCAAATGGGTCGCTCTTTACGTCACAACGGGGGTCGGGTGAACACTGGTCAGCTTAATAACCCAACCTTCCTCGCGCTTTCATCTGTCTGCTTCACTAATTGAGCCATCGACAGTACTACAATAGTTATATTGTTAACGCCAGATAAGTAGAGAGGCGGGTGCAGCTGGGTGTTAATCACTGATCTTTTTCCGATGCTTTTAACAATAGAAAAAAATATCGTTTTAATACCGGTATAATATCGGTGTAATACCGGTGTAACACCGCTTGAGAGTTTGGATATCGCCCCTAAAGACGTGGGCATGGGTAATTAGCAGTGGCTTAGACTTTTTCATATTGGGGATGCAATTTCCTACCAACTTGCTAAAAATTATATAGTCCCTTAGTGTTTAACCTCACGAAATCCATTCTCCAATGTGAAAATGAAATATAAGCCACTGGTGATTCACCAAATACCACTTCATTAAGAAGTCCCTAAACACTTGTCAAATAAAACAATGCATGGGGTCACTCAAGTGTGACAAACTTATTTTACCCGTTAAATTGAATTAAGGAGAAGAATCATTAATGATTTGAAAACCCATAACTAATAACAGTTACAACAGACACACAAGATTATATTGAGTAGACAAGAGATTATGAGAATACACAATTTTCTTTCAAATAAGCTGTAATAGCACACACATTTTTGGAGTAATTCTGTTATACCCTTCACAGAGGTATTCATAGTGTATGATTTTTAAGAACGACGCATACTACCGATGTTGGTGTGTAGGGTATAACAGAATTATGCCCATTTTTTAGCACTTTATCAAAAAGGTGAAATCACCATGTTTTACAAAATGAAGTGTATCTTGAGTTTGATAAATCCGATATTCATGATCTAAAATTCTAATGAAATAGTGCAGTATGACAAAGATGATGTAAAAACAACGGACCTAATCCCATCGATTTTGTTGATGACAAAAATTATTGAACTTTGGGCATCGATGGGTACTAATCATTTTGGGACAGCCTGTACATTGAATGATGCCATTCTTGCATGCACTGCTTATAATTCATTTCTATTGATGTTGTAAAGCCTTCAATTATGAATGACTAACTGGGCTCAAAGCAAAAAAAATTCGTCATCCTCCATCAACATGATATGATCAACGATGATACCTTGTTTACATAAAGGTACTATGGATTATAGGCAATTTATGATAGTGATTCGAACAATTGGTGAGGGTTTATTATGTCGGTCGGATCGAACGAGACCACTTTTAGATGGGTGTTGGAAATCGTCAATCTGTACAGTTGGAAAGATGGTTTGTATACCTCTTACAAATCCATGGTGACAAGTATTATACTCATATTTACGCGTAATGTTTCATGCTTAACTGAACACTTCACCTTTCATCAGACTATTTGATAGGTTCACTGGCTAATAGTGCCCGATGTATAGGGGGCACGGAGAGATCCGGGATATTTCTCAAAAAGAAAATATGTAATTATTTCTTTAAATAATCAGTAACAACGAAAATAAATAACATTTTATCAGCATTTCTGAAGGTCTCTTAATTCTTTTTACTTTTTTTGTCTCTTTGAAAATCATCACCAATTGCATCATAGAGCCTACCAACTTAACACCATTTACGACAAATAAATATCTAAACAATCCTAATAAACCTACATCAAGTCATTCAATTTAATTGTATAAGTTTGTATAATGGTTAATTTATTAACCATCGTGATATAATACAAATCCTTTGAATGTCGCGCATTCCATTACTACATGTACAGTATGTTTAATCTTGCAATATATTCTATTGCCGTCTTATCGACATAATTCAAATTATCTGGAAAATTGTATTTAAGGTCCCAGCTACTAGTATACCACTATTGTTCAATAGTGGAACATAACAGTTGCCAGTATCGGTCGATACTGGTACGATTTTACTGTTCCAGTATCGGTCGATACTGGAATACCAAATTGTGTTCTAGTATCGAGGGATACTGGCACGATTTTATGTTCCATTATCAAGCGATACTGGTACACATGATACCTGTGAGAATTGTCCCAGTATTGAAAGATACTGGTGCAGCATTATGTTCCAGTATCGCCCGATCCTGGAACATTCTATATGTGCCAGTATCAGCCGATAGTGGAACACTGACTTTGTACCAGTATGCTCCAGTATCGGACGATACTGGTACAGTCCAGAATCTGGGACCTAAAGTACACTTTTTCCAAATTATCATCACAGAAAAACTATAGTTGTAGGGATGACCTGTAAGCAAACCTAGCTTGTTTACATGTCGTTCGAAATTTAAATGCAATAACAAAATGCAATTTAATTTTCGTCGGTAAACCAAAAGAAATCTAAAGCTAATTTGATTATGGGTCATTGCAATATATCGTAAATTCAGTTAATACAATCAGCCGGGTCAATTAAGTATAGAGACATTTATTTAATAAACGTATTATATTATTAGAGGGGCCAATAAATTAGAATTCAAAGTGCAAGTAGCAGAAATTTCGAGTATCGATTGGGTGTATAGGCTAAATGAGAGCCTATCTGCTTTTTCACTCAATGCATTTAATACTGAGCTTCATATTGTTTTTTTAATGATATGGTCAAATACAGGGTAGGGTAGGTGTGGGTAATACGGGACCGTAGGTAATACGGGACCGTAGATAATACGGGACCGCATCACTGAAATCTCATCTACAGCCGTCTGGCATTACTAGCACTTTAAATAGCGCCCTCTATACACTGCAAAAAGGTTGCTTTAATATTTACTCAACATTTTACACAACGTTGTTGAAGTATGCAACCGCTTAACAGTTGCGTAAAATTTACCCAACACCGTTGGATAACATGTTTTCACCAACAGTTGAACAATTCCAGTTACTCAGCAGTTGCACAATTTTAATTACACAACAGTTGGGTATTATTAATTAACCATTTGTTGGGCATTTTGTGACTGTTGCTTAATTTGTGAATTGTTTTCATCATATATTGAGCATTTTTGTATTGCAATTATTGCTTAATTTATCAAATATAGCCATATGTTGGGTATTTTATTTGTGACAAGTTTTTATTATATATTGAGCATTTTTGTATAGCAACACGCGGTAGGCAAAATAATGTGAATGCTGGGCGATGCAGCAGAGCTACATACATCACTTCCTCCCGGTAGTGAACCGGTAACTTGTAATGGGAATTCTAGGCGATGCAGCAGAGCTACATACACTATTCCCGTTCGGTAGTGAATCTGTAATTTATTTTAACATGTTATTAAACTATAGGCTTATACAAAATATCTGACATCTCTTATCAATGGTGTTATTACTGTGAACGTTTGCCAAACGTAGTCTTGCTATCTGGGTATGAAGGTATAAATAGTCCATATTATATAATACATAAACATATTTATGTGATTCTTTTGGTGCAAAATAGATCACATGACATGAACTATTCAGTATATGTCCATGTCGTGTATTTTTTGGCTATAAAAATCGACTATTCAATATTCATCGCTAGTGACGTCGCTATAACACCGTTGAAATGATATTCATAAACAAATATATGTCAAACAAGGATGGCAATTTTAAACTATTTGTCAGTGTATTCCGTTTTGGATGCCAAGACAGAATAAATCTAATTGTGGTCCTGCGCTGCAAAAAGGTTGCTTAAATATTTACTCAACATTTTACACAACGTTGTTCAAGTATGCAACCGCTCAACTGTTAAGTAACCGTTGGATACATGTTTTCACCAACAGTTGAACAATTCTAGTTACTCAAAAGTTAGGCAATTATATTCACTCAACAGTGCAACAGCTCACGAAATTGGCTTTTTTGGACAACAGTTGCCTAAAATTCACATGTGCGTAACTTGCATCAACTGTTGCGTGATTGTCCTCAATGCTCATGCAACAGTTGCCAAAGTGGAATATTGTTACGCAACATATTTTAGCAACAGAAACAGTTTCCACCAACATTTTAAGGACATTGTTTTCGACGAATTGCTCAACGCTTTTTTTACTTTTATACAACGCCTAACTTTCTACATATATTGAATGAATTTTAATCAACACGCCAACCAACGGATGATAAAAGTACTTTTAGCAACGCATTTTAAGCAACCTTTTGCAGTGTAGATAGATCAAACCCTTAGTGAATTGCATGACTATTATCAAAGCTACCGGAAGAATTACCAGCCAGAAAATCACCACAACCTGTCAATTTAAGAAAAAATGCACCCATATTTTTGGTCTAATATAAAAATTGTGTTTTCATAGAATATGATGGTAAAGAAAAGGAAAGGGGGCGTGACCTGATTTTTTTCATTATTAAGCATGTTTCAGGTCCCACTAGAATTACAACATGACTTTAGGTGATTATAACTTCCTAAATGATATCAGAATGGAACATTTCAAACAAGAACAACAAAGTCAAATTAGTTTGCTATAATTTGAAGAAAACCGCATTTGATTCGGTTCAGTAATTACGGAGATATGAGCAATTACGTAGTCAGGGAACACTTACATCCAAGTTTGCATGATTTCTTGACCAACATCAGCATGCTATAGTTTCATTACATGATCATTGGTTTCTGTCACCAGTGTCTACTGGTTCCCATTGACGTGGCAATGAAAGGCTTATAATGTTGTAAACAAAGGTATTTGAGAAAATCCTGTTGCAACAATCATGACAACAACTTGATGTTACTTTAATTCAGTCCTCTCTTGTTTTTCTTTACTATGTCTAAAGATCTTTCTTTTTTGAATAACACATAGGCCTAATGTCCGTTTTAGTTTGGATTTAACTTTTTTTTCATATGTGGCCAAGTTATGCCGGCCCGTACCATGTATAAGAATGTTGAAGTCAGACGCTTTTCAGCTGTTAATTGCTTCAACACATGGTTGGGTCTGTTTGGTGTTTTTGTTGTTGGGGAAAGCCCTGTTGGCATTGTAGTGATGCTTAGCATGCTGGACTGGAAAAAGACATCTCTTTTTCCTACACATAGCACTATTCGGATCAGGCGCTATTAACCTTATGTTGGTTATCCTGAATGATTATGATTGACGGTCATATGGGTACCTATATACAATTGTACATACTCTATTATTGTTATTACTACCATCAAATTATTTGGGTGATTAGGGTCTATGACCGAGCCCTCCCCCACCCCACCCCACCCCTTCTTCTCAGCATTTGCCTGACTTACGAGAGACTCACGCCTTACAAGTAATAATCATGAAATATGTGTAAGCATGTTACTAAAGAGCTCTTTCTTAACACCAAACCCCGTCGGGGTTTCATGGTTTGTTCGTTTCATAATTAGTTTAACATCCCATATTTGTCTGAAAGGTCGTTATAATGATAAAAGCTTGTGTACCTTTCCCTAAAATTTACAATTGTGAAAGACCAGCAAAATTCTTGGAGTTGACATTCCGGTGTTTTTTTCTCGTCCCCTTGGCCAGTTTCAAATTGATGGTTGTTTACCATGTACGTGACAAGATCATTTCTTGGATGAACTTCCCGACGTCATGGTTGCCGTGTTCAAAGGCCAATTATTACGTACGATTAACCTGGCCAATATTAAATTGTTAGCAAAGGCTATTTTATCATACATCTAATGAAAGATGGCAATGATGATATTGGTAGGTGATGTGTGAATAAAGCAGTTAGGCCTACATGTACAGTTTTATGAACTACTTTCTCCAACCCGTCCTACCCACAAGACATTTGTTCCAGGTAAAGTAGCGCTAGATGACGCAATCCTTCACCGACCCCACACAGGTTTTTCATAGTAGATGTAGCCACCCATATTCCAACTTTTGGTTAAGGCATGCTATTAAGGGAGCACCACACCAAATAATTTCCCTATTGAAATACGGGTACAGTCCTAATTTCATGGCACCCAGGCATACGTGTCACCTATGAGGTTTTATCAACTTTAATACAAGCTTATTTTCATTGGGGATTATCGGTTTAGTTAAGTTTGTTCGCTACATACCCGCAAACAACGCCCTCACTTTGTATAAAAAATACAAAACATGATAGCTTAAGGGGGGACTCAAGGAAGTTTTTGATGTGATTTTTTTGATTTTTGTGAGTGCTGTAATTATTGAACTATTAATCAAATGCATATAAAAGTATACATTTTTTGGAAAGGAAATGGATCAGTTTAAATTTGGCGTCAATTTTGACCAAAAGAAAAAAATGTTGAATTTTTGAGAAAATCACAAAATTCACAAAATTCACTTGTTTGACCTAATTTTTGTTGGAACAAGCTAACAAAATTATTTTTGATTGAAAAATGCCCAAAATTGCTTGATTATAATGTTATGTTACTAATCTAGGGACGATTCTCTCTTTTTGTTCACCTAAATTTGTAGTTTTTGACATTTTAACCAAAAAGTGCCACAAAAAAAAGATTTTCCCACCTTTTTTAGCCTTTTTTGGTCAAAATTTAAAAAATACGGCTTTAGAAGAAAAAATTAGAAATCGTCCCTTACTTAGTGTCTATATAGTATAATCAAGCATTTTTTTGCATTTTTTACTCAAAAATAATTTTGTTAGCGAAAAATTGATGCCAAAAAGTGATTCTCTGACCCAAATCCCATCCGATAATGTATACCTTTATATGCAAATAGTTCAATAGTTACAGCACTCACAAAATTCCAAAAAAAATCCTTAAGTCCCCCTTAAGCAAATAATCACTATTAATTTGGTTGGCACTTACTGGTCAACATTTTTAAAACTAAACATTTTATGGGAAAACTAAAGTACATCCCAAGGTAAGTGTCTTTAGAAGATGTTGGCGCAATATTTTGCCAAACACTGACTTCCATGGTGCTATGTTGTCCACAAGTTTTTGAGCCAAAAAAGTGATGTTTTGGTCAAAATTCAAAATATCAGCATTTTTAGTGAAATTCGATACCAAAAATGGATACTTTGACTCATTTACTTTCCAAATATGTGTACATTTATGTACATCACATTAATAGTTCAAAAGTTCGACTCATCTTGTGCATGATATCCAGCAACATTATCCTATATGTACATTCGGCGACAAATATTTTGTATTTGTGTGTCGGTCTCATTGAAGCATGCGATCAAAACATACATTGACGTATGACACTGCGCATGTTCGATTTCGGGGTTTCACAGAAATGCCAAATAATCAACAACATCTGGCTATTTAAATTATACTACAATTCTGGTTTAAAGGAACACTAGCGTACTTGTGTTTTTACTAACTATATTACTCGATTAGAAATGTAATTGTCAACTCTACGATTCTACTGTATTTTCACACGTTTGTCTCCAAATTAAAGTCTTACTCTTTCCTATTTTAGAATGTATTGATCATAGTGTCAGCCGATGTTTGTACATTTTCAACCATATATATAATTGTTTCAACACGAGCGCATAGCAATCAAATTAAACAACGAATTGGGTTCAATCACGTGACTAGTACAATTGATATCTATGTCCGTAAAATGGTACGTAGTGAATACGAAATGCATACTTTTCAATGTTATATTATGGACACTATCAATAGTATTAAACAACATTTGTATTAGAATTGTGCCCAATACTTTAATTGAACGGATTAAGTAGGCAGGGTCCTTTTCATTACGAGCTCAGCTTATATCACTTCTGTATAACGGACACTTTGGATTGGGTGAGTGAAGTGAAAATGGAATATTTAGCTTTCGTGGACTAGAAATATCCCGCGGGTAGCAATAAAAGTGTCATCTCTCATACAATCATCGTGCGTGGTGCACATTTAGCGCGACGTATAATGTGAAAGGCCGTGCACTGCAAGATATACCCCTAACCAAGTTTATAGTGTTCCTTATTGCAATGTCTTATATACCAGGTATACGTGTTAATAATGAAATACACAACAGTGAATTGAGTGTTTTCATAAGGAATCAGTCATTCAATGTAGTTAAATACTTTATATTTTACCTTGTAAAGCTTAAAGGGTTTCATGACACATAAAATTAACCGTGAAATTTTCTTGAAATTTTGATATTAGGTATTCTTAACGTTACGCTATTTTTTTAATTTTAGATTCGTGGTCAGTAGACCACGAATCTAAAATTTAAAAAATGGGGTAACGGGCTTAGTTTTTTAGCTTTATCCGTTTCAAAAATTGTGTTTTTTCCACAAAATACTATATGGTTCTATGGGATATGAGGAAAATTTGGACTTTAACGGAAGATTCCAGAAAATCTGCCCGATAACATTTTTTCTTCTTCTTCAATATGTGCTGCGTCTTTATATATTCTTTCAAATAATATAATACAAAATGGGGTCACCGGCTTACTTTCTCTGATAATTGGCTTTGAATGAGAATATTCCTGAACATTTAAGTGTAACGTTTAGCGCGTAAACACACGTTAGACATCATTTTTACAGTGTAGTTACACAGCTAAAAAAAATTGCTCAAAAACGAGCAAATATTTAATCGACACGGTAGTAAAAAGGGAACTACTCGATTTTGGATTAAGTTTTAATCGATATAGGTAGATTAAAGTTTTACTCTTGGCCAGATTAAAAAATTAATCGACACGGTAGTAAAAAGGGAACTACTCGATTTTGGATTAATTTTTAATCGATATAGGTAGATTAAAGTTTTACTCTTGGCCAGATTAAAAAATTAATCGACACGGTAGTAAAAGGGGAACTACTCGATTTTGGATTAATTTTTAATCGATATAGGTAGATTAAAGTTTACTCTTGGCCAGATTAAACTTACTGATTAATATATTCCAAGGTAAATATTGTTCCATTTGTTAATAGGACTATTGAGTTTTAAGCTTAAAGCTTGATGGGACTCGGCAATTGCCGAGTCCCATCAAGCTTTAAGCTTACATACTACATACATACTACATGTATGTAGTATGTAAGCTTAAAGCTTTGTAGTATGTAAGCTTAAAGCTTAAAACTCAATAGGCCTATAAATAGCTCGCACCCTCTAGTTAAATTAAATCATTGACAAATGGAACAACATTTACCTTGGAATATATTAATGAGTGTAGGCAATCCCCAAAGATTCATCAACACCTCCATTTCACTGGTGTTCATCTCCGTGTCCATCTTGCGGCACGGCTCTCTATGGCAAATGGCGAACACAATAACCACGTGCGTGCAAGTTTTAATCATATGGTATTGATTTCTTAATCACGCGAGGAGTGACTGACGGGGAAGACGCGACCGGTGAAGCAATGCGATTAAGTTTTAATCGCAATTTGAGTAAAATACAGCAAAACGATAGAAACAATTACTCTTTCACAAAAAAATACATTTAATCTGGCAGAGATTAACGGTACTACCCGTATTTTACTCTTGAAAGATTAAATAATTGGTCGTTTTTTCAATCAACACACGTTAATCAGGCACGATTAACGCGTATCACGGTTCGTTTTTTAGCTGTGTATGTATCGATTTACCACGACTACTAGCCTATTATTTTGAAAAGTAAAATTATAATCAACCTATCATTAATCAAACATTTTGAGAATTTGGGACAATCATTTGGTTGACAAAGTCCAACATTTATGCTCTGATTTACAAATTCGCTCGCATTTAAAGAAAAAGGAATTAAAAATAATATTGGTTTTTTATTTATGAATATAAATGTTTCATTAAAGAAAACCCGTAGATGTTATTAGGCTACATGTTTGACATCTGAGGAAAAAGGAGTAAAAAACCTACTTCTCAAATGACACCCAGGTATCAAGGGCGAGAACACATATCGAAGAGGCGTGTGCAAAATACCAAGTGGACACTAACGACGAGGAGAAATGGAGAAATTATAAGGAGGCTAAGAAGAGCCTAGGGGAGGCTTATGATCATGTGAAAGAGGAAGACCTTACCAATAAGCTTAGAGAGGTAGAAAATGCCCACATAAACTGCAAGCATGGTAAGAGTTGGAAACTGAACAACAACATATCAGGAAGACTGCGTCACCAAAGGGTTCGTGAAGATCTTGAAGCGTTTGGCTTGGCGAAAATTATTAAAACGCCGGCCTGATCGCAGCAGAAATTAAAGGGTTTTAGTGACCTTGATTTAAAAATGGACAGTTTCCACGCTCTTACTGCTTGTTATACAAATTTGGATACTTTTTGAGCGCAGTGCAATCGCTGGCCTGATCGCCGTATATGGGTATTAATACAATCTTACACTTAGTGAATTCATGGTATTTGCTAATAATTGATTTTGCAAGACTTCCTGCGTGTTATTCATTATGTTGATACCTTTTTCAGCTTATTGCAATCGCTGACATGATCGCCGTTATGTGACAGGGCCATACGAGAATACGGCCCAACATGTCACCTTGGTACAGGACCATCTGCTAGGCTTATGTTTGACGGTTATTATTATTAGCTTGTACCAACACTTTCTGTTTTTTGGTTAAAGCATAGCATCTCACTAGAGATTTGACTCAGATGTCGAGTCGGTGACGATTGTATCTGTATATTCGATATGCTCACCAAACCAGCCAAACTGGCTAGACCACCAATATTACTGAAAATCACCATGTCAACCGAATCACACTTTCTAAGCCCTGAACCCCGATCAAAATAATCGCTACATTTTCCTGAAGGTGCGTGATCCGGTTACCAGAGAGCTACATTATCACTTGCGGAAATGTACTTTATGTCCCAGATACTGGTATACCAGTATTGTTCAATACTGGAACATAAATGTTGCCATTATCGGTCTATACTGGTACGATTTTGCTGTGCCAGTATGGTATCGGTCGATTTTCATTGCTTGTCCCAGTGCATTTCCGTGTTTGTTTTTTGTTGTTGTTATTTATCTGTTTTATCGCGTTATTATCCCTTGTTGTTTCCCCACACCCTGTTGGTATATTCTGCTTTTACTCTTAGCATTTTTATATTTTCGAGATATCCTCTCGCATCAGTTTTCTGATCCTTGGTGTGTTTTGTTCCTCACTTTCATGACCTTCCAGCTGGAGTCATTGTTAACCCAGTCTTGAAAATACCCAAACAATGGTTTTCTAAAGAGATGAGGGTTAACTTGTGCTCACTGGTGCACATCTTTGTGTAAACCATTCATGGTTCTCAAGCATGATCGGTTTGATTATTGATCATTACCTGGTTCCGTTGGATTCATCTTTTTACATTTTATACTACCCTCATATGTTTAAAATTATACACTTTTCAGCGAGTTAGACGTGTGTTTAAGTTTAAGACCTATTTTTGAGAATTGCTTTTAGTTAAACAAGGTGGTTCAAGTCCCAAGTTAAACGCATGTTTAGCTTAAAACCTTGTTTATATAATATACGCTCGATGGAAATACGGCCCGATAATTATAAGACCTAGTACTCTTAGAAAGACGACACTATACAGGAGATAATGTCGGGATTAGATGAAACGATTTAGTTTAAAATTGTTTGTCTCGACTACCGTATATGAAGTATGGATTACTTCATGAAAGTTCATCTAATCTAGGTAAGCTAATCTGAATGATTAACTTAGATCGATACTTCAAAACAAGTGTTGATGGATATTTCGAGTTTACGAAATCAGGTCAGTGCATTAGATTAGACTAGATAAGATGAACTGTTTTATAATGAAACACTTCCATAGCGATATGTAAATTGTCATTTAATCATGGGCCATACCGTCGCTAAGTATACCCGTATTTAAAGAAATTCGTGCCATGGAACTTTATCGCTCGAGGCCCTATCACACCATAGCGTATGGCCTGAACGTGGCCTGAAATTATGCCGACGTATTTAAAAAATAGCTCGAAAATTGTCCAAGAGTCCAAGAACGTCCAAGAACGTCCAACTTCCCAACGAATTGCGTAGGAAAAGTCGACATCGGTGATGGAATGGACATATCCATAGCGTAAAAGCGGCGTATTGAACGTATATATAGCGTATGACTAACGTATTGATAGCGTATCACTAACTTATAACAAACTTATGACAGCGTATCACAGCTTATTCATGGCGCTTTGATCAATTTGGAAAGGCGCCTTGTACATGTTGTTTAGGGGTGTAGGGGTGTATGTATTTATGTATCACAGCGTATGCGAGCGTATGACCAACGTATGCTTAACGTATTTGTAGCGTATGTCTGCCGTGTTCGACGTATCATCATCGTATCCTCGGCGTACAAACAACGAACACGTGTCTTATGCCGCTGCAGAAATTGAGTTTCGTACACGGCGTGTTGCCAGTTCAATTAAATGCAGGATAAATCTATAGGTCCAACCTATAACTTACGAGTAACGAAACTCTAACGTATGTCAGCGTATGTCAACTTATGTCTAACGTATGTCAGCGTATGTAAACGTATGTCTAACGTACCACGAACATATCAGGAACTTAATATGCAGAACGTATTAAGCACACGTTGAGTACGTCGAGAAATTTTGAACATGCTCAATAATTTTTCGCGGACTCGACGTGTTTCAAATTTTCACAGCGTATCACAGCGTGCTATTAACGTAAACAACGTATCCCCAACTTACCACTAACTTATATCAGCGTACACCAACGTACACCAACGTATTTTTCGATATTTCGCATACGTTGGCATACGTTAAAGTGTATGCGTGTGACATACGTTGTGATCAATATGTTATGTATACGTTGAGCATTCGCCGTGTGAACTTTTCGCACGTTGGGTGTAGGTTTCCTCTTAAGCGCCGTATATGGCCGAACAGCTGACGAATAGGCAACCTTATAGCTACACCCACGCAGCGAATGCTCGACATATACATAGCGTATTGATATCAATAACCCATTTAAATAGTCAAGTTGCTATAAAAATGAATATACTTCAAAGAGGTTCAAGATCTAAGATAAGAGTTTAATGAGTGTCAGTCAACAAGCCAGACATGAAATTCATTTAGCATATTAGATATTCTCTGAAGTTGATTTATGTATTGATCTAATGGGAGCATGATAATGTTACTAGCAAGCCTGATTATTAACTGAACTAATTGAATAAATTAAGCGGTAGGTGTAAGTGATATAAGAAATGTAACGACTCGTGTTTGTGTAACATGATAGTCATGTCATTGCAATGTCATTGCAATGATATTGCAATGACATTGCACTGACATTGCACTGACATTGCACTGATGTGCGTTGATATTGTGCACTCTATTTCGAGCTGTACTGTAGGACCTGCGTTAAGATATTTACTTAATACAAAGTAGTTTCCGTATGCGTAGGCGTACATAGATTTAGTAACTGCGTTATAAACCAAATGATTATTTGCATTGAAATCCCAAGGAACTTTTTTTTCTGCAGCTGATTTAGGCTAAAAGATGATGGATACATTGAAATGTGACCCGATTTAGATTGTTGGATATAATTTCACATTTTGAGCTACGTATAAGGTTGGTGTAATGAACCGGTCAAACATATGACGTTCGCATTGAAATCGCAAAAAGACTACTGATCGGCGACAAAAGTCCGATGAAATATTTTCGATGACATACATTTCTTCGATACAATTTAATTCGATGACATTCAGTCGGTAAAATATATTCGATACAATTTCTTCGATAAAACTCTTTCGGTAAAATATATTCGATGACATAATATATATGTCTATATGTCAATATGAATAATTAATTAATTAATTAGCAATATGAATAATAATTAGCAATATAAATGATCCAGATTTAACTGAAATGGTCCTGGTTTTGATCGAGATGATCGAAGAGGATCCCAAATTAGTCATGAATATTCATATTACTTAATTAACAATCATTACAAAATAATTATCATAATTTATTCATCTCTTACAAATTACAAGACTATATTCAATAAATCTAATTTATACTGTACTGATGATTTTTCCCCTCTGAAATATGATATTTGAATTAATTGCAATTTAATATTAGAGAAATGTACGGCTTTTCAAAAAGAACTGCGCGGCGACAAATCTTAATTTATTAATCTCTTACAATTACAAGACTATATTCAATAAATTTAATCTATACTGTACAAATGCTTTTTCCCCTCTGAAATATGATATTAGATTTAATTGCAAATTAATATTAGAGAAATGTACGGCTTTTCAAGAAGACGACGCGGATCCCGACAGTTTTTGATTTTTTATGTTGCTGGTGTGTTCTTATGATACCAGCAAGCTTGGAATAGGTAGAATGAGCAGTAAGTGACCAATAGTCTTGCAACAATGATTTCTTACTATTTTATTACTTTTTTTAATTGTTGTTTTACAGAAATATATTTCGGTGTGTTTTCCTCGGTCTCAGTGTGTTTTCCTGGTCCACGGCGCGGCGACGACGCGGATCGCGACGGGTTTTGTGTGTTGTCGGTGTGTTCTTACGACACCAGCAAGCTTGTAATAAGTAGAATGAGCAGCAAGTGACCAGGAGTCTTGCAACAATGCTTTTTTTTACTCAGTTTTTTTACTTTTTTTATTAAATACTGGTGTTCTACAAATATGTTTCGGTGTGTTTTTCTCGGTTTCAGTATGTTTTCCTGGCCCATGTTCAGGTATAGTTATAGATCTTTTCAACATGGCGCCCTCTGCCGTCATTTTTAACCCCCTATTGCATATCATTTTACAGCTCTATTTCTGCCAATAAAACGGGAATACCAGCCAAGTTGAGCTTTACTAGCAGTAATTGCCCCATACTCGATTTCAAACGATTGGTGTATATCAGTTTTGCCGTTTCTGCATGATGTAGTCATTGCTTTTGCGCACGCACACATTACATGTGGGTTGTTCCGCACACAAACTATCATTTAAAAATACATTTTGACAACATTAAATTTGACTATTATTATACCTGTACACTACTTCAGCACTACAATACAAACGTGTACAAATGTAATTAGTGTACTTAGGTCCCAATCCTACACCAAGTCTATGGTGTAATACAATGAATTGTCCTTTATTCTATTGTATAGTTACATTACGTCCTTTATCGCTAACTTACGGTTATCGGGGTGTTTAGAATCACCCCACGTCCCCTATTTGTTCAAAACGTGGGCCTAGGCTTACGAGTATGCATATCCCATATGGCAAACCTGAGTCGCACGAATCCTGCGACTCTACATTCAGCACATTTGATCAAGTCGACAGCGAATGTGTACGCAAGATCATTACAAATTCTCCAAAGACATCATGTGCTCTGGACCCTATTCCAACATCGATCCTCGGGAAGAAACCAATCCTTGATGCACTTCTACCCGTGATAACCAAGATCATCAACACCTCTCTCGCTCTGAAGGAACTATTCCATCAAGTCTAAAATGTGCTCTTGTTTCCCCGCTTATCAAAAATTATTTCACACCACCGTATATTTGTTATTGTTCGCGGAGCTGCGTGAAATTGGCAAACTTAAGCACCAGACGATTTTACGATTGACGCGCGGCCATTTTTGAAAGCGCCCGGTACGCACTTCTTGGTTTACGCACACCAACATCTGTATGTAGGAATTCGCACACGTTCGCACGCATAGTTGGAATTTTATATGTACATGGCATTATGACACTGAATATTAGGGTTATTGGGGAAACTGTTGATATTGAAGCTAAACAAAATAAGGGTTGGCGAGCCGAACTTTTATTTAACCATTGAAACATAAATGAAATGCGCGCAGACTGCTTAAAACATTTGATGATGCGAAGCGCGCACAATATTTTCAGTAGTGTAACAATAATTCAAATAAAGTATCAATCATACACATGTCATCAGACAATTTGTAAGAAACAGCAGAAAACTGTCCAAATTGGACCATAAACGGTCAATGATTGGACGAGGTAGAATCTCATGGTGATGGTGGGGGGTCCAAAAAGTAATTAACGTGGACAAATCTCCTAATAGTGACTACCTGTTTATACCGTGCATGCATCATTGCAATGAAATGGATTGGTTGTGACACTTTTTAAATTAGTAAACAATGGTCAGTTAAAATCAGGCTTATTATACACCGACCCGAAACATTATTGACCGAGGTCATATCCATCGGGTAATCAGAATGAAAAATAATGTTAAAACAAATCTGTTACGTAAATAGGTTTCCTTTTTGGAACTCGTTACGTTTGTGTTTTAAGCTACCCGTGAGATGTTTCAATTCAAATGGGAGTAGCTCCACGCATAATCGAGTTGCATCCATTTACGAACCGTGCCAATTACAGGTAAGATTACCCCTAAGTAAGTTGTCACAACCTGATGATAACATGTTTTATATGGATTCTGAACGTAAGCAATCGTAACTTCTGTTTAAAATGTGAGACTAATTGAGTTTGTGGACCGTGCCAATGACAAGGAACATTACCCTGGCTCCGGTATCAACGTGTTCTCGACGCTATGATAACATGTTTAACAAGGATTGTGAACGTAAGCAATCATAACCCTGGCCAGATGGCAGCTAATCCAACAAAAAACGTTATTAACCAATTGGTTTAGTTTCACTAGAAGACCTCATCCAAACTAAAATGAGGAAATAAACATAACAAACGCCGCCGAATATCCCATCCTGATTGTGAACTGTTTCAAATATTGTATATAAAATAAAAGGAAAAACCTTTTTATACAATCTGACAAAGTGTGTTTGATGCCGATTAACGTATGCTACCTGCCGAGATTGAAACTAATAAATCTTTCGACGATAACGTACTTAACACTTTCCACGCGGCTATTTATTCTACCATACACAAAACAGATTTTTCAGAAACCTTTCACAATTTTCAAAGTCTATCTCAATGATTAATGAACCAATACTAGGCATGTTTGTACTTACTTCAATGCATTTCTCATGGTGATTCCAAATACTGTGATGAAATTAAATAATTATGATATTTTTGAATCATTTTGTGAAATTTTGGAATGTCGTCTGCAGCTGCCTGCCGCGTGGAAAGTGTTAAAGGAAAATAAATGATAGGCCTAGATATCAACCATAAATTACCCTACTTCGTTAAGATGCGACAGCTAAAAGCTTTTACGTGAACTACAGTCTACTTCATGCGTAGCTCTGCATGATAAAAACTGATATGTGATCAAGTGAGATATGATCTGCGGTTTCATCTTAAAGATGTGCCTATAAAAACATCCTAGTTGTCGTCACTTCAGCTATTAGAATAATACATGAGCCTGTGTCGTAATGGAGTAATTTCGAATATCGTAACATTTTAGGGTTTTTAGTTTACATGTTCAGTTAGTGAATAGCTATTCGTATTACCCTCTCTTTTTTGTTGGTTTATGTTCGGAAATTCGCTTATCCAGGCGCTTTTTTAAATAAAACATGTCAGTAAATTATATCGAGGCAGCCATGCAAATGAACGTAAATATTTATTGCGGACGATTTCTCAGATGGCCGTGTTTTATATATATAAACATTTTGAAATGTTAAGGCTCGGTCACAATGTTGCGAATTAAGATATCGTGTGCCAGAAGTTTTAGAAACTTTGTACGCTCAAGGTTGTGATTTCAGCTCTAGAGACACCTTGTTTACAGTGGAAGTATTGGCCATATTCAGCTTGTACACGATTCATGTACCTGAATTGATGCCAAACAGACACTGCTTAAACATGTTAAATACCCTACTCAAAAACCAAAAAATCCACATACAATTTATACCAGAGAAATTAAGCAATAGAGTAATAACAAACTTAGCCAGATCAACCACCAAACAAGGGCAATGCAGTGATGACAGATTGATATGTCTGGCCAAAAATCCTGTAAATATACACACTTAAAAAATAAGTAGTCAATAATAATTTCTTGTCAAGGTTCAACTATGGACCAACTGAAAGAAGGGTTAAATATGACATTTTCCAGTTAAGTGTGTATTTATTTAATGGTAGTCCACAGTGGCAAGTCACAAACCAAGAGAAACATGACCTCATTAATCAAGGTATCAGGACACAATGGTTGGTCTGTAACTTAATACCAGCCTGTTTTTATGGAGTGTACCAGTCCAGTCTGTTGGTATTGAAATCATAACAACTTGGTGAGCCCTCATAACTCCAGTTTGACACAGTGGGACTATTAGCCGGGTAGGCGTACAAATAAATTGTTCCATTCGTGCCCTCACGGGCACTCATGGAACAACATTTACTTGTTGTACGTTCGTGCATGAAGCTTCATGGTTCGTGTAAGTTGTCATTTGTTCATGACATATTTGGCATACGTTGTATTCGTTAGCGGTTCGCTAGGGGTTCACGTGAGTAAAAGCGGCGGCGAATGGTGAGAGCCAGGTATGACGAACTTATAAGGACGGCGCGACCGTTCGCAGAGCGGTGATGGACGGTGGTAGACGTCGACCATCTCAGCGACGGGCTGCTAAAAGATGGAAATTTAGTTGTGGTTGCCCGACTATCTGACTATTGTGTGATAATGGATGGGTTTGATAATGGATGGGTTTATCCATATTTTGAGTAGTGGATGCCGGCTGAAACGGGCTCATGCTGCCTGTATAACCGTCCGCGGAACGGAATCTCACCGGGCGCTCGTGTGACACAGTAAAGGTTTACACGGTACCTGTCACATAACGCCTGGGTGAAGGCCCTGTCACACCATGGCGTATCGCCTGAACGTATGCCGACGTACACACAAAAAATCGCTCGAAAATTAAGTCCAAGAACGTCCAACTTCTTGAAGATACGTCGTTTAAGGCCCTGCCACACCATGGCGTATGGCCTAAACGTATGCCGATCTATACAAAAAAAACCTCTAAAATTGTCTGAGTCCAAAAACGTCCAACTTCCCAACAAATTACATATTATGTGCCTGTCACACCATGGCGTATCGCCTGAACGTATGCCGACGTATACACAAAATAACTCGAACATTTTCAGAGTCAAAGAACGTCCAACTTCCCAACGAATTGCAATATTTTGGTTTTTATCGATACTAGATAGCTATTTTCAGCCGACAAACATCAACGTATACCAACCTTACGAGTAACGTACCTCTAACTTATGTCAGCATATGTCAACGTATGTCTAAGAGCAAAATCCACAAAGTGTTCCAATACCTCCATTTTCCATTGATTAACATATTCAAAATGCGTGCGTTAAACTTTTGCATTCATAGAGATACCTTGGAAGTTGGAACAGATTAAATTTCACAGAATTTGGGAAAATGCAAATATCTCTCGATTGGAATAACCAATTTTAATGAAATCAATTTAAATTATAGCTGACAATGCGGTTTTACTGTGCATATCAATTCAAAAATCGGTACAATCGGGACCTGAATATTTTGACTCACCCTGTAGAAATAGTAGATACAGAAGGAATAACAATCATCCATGTTTTAAGCTCTAATCACATCACCGATACCTTGATTGTTATTTAAATCCTATGTTTTGAAAGCATTATCCTAGCTTAGCGTAATCATGGTAATGGATAATGCCACTTTTGTATAGCCATCGAAATAGTAGCGTGTTTTTTGGCGGGAGTTTTGAACAGGTGTATCAATAACATTGTTGAATCTGAATACATTAACATGATATAACGATATAGTATCATGATGTGTGTTTGTCCCTGCTCATATCGGTTCAATAAGAAAACCTTATTGAATTAATATATGGATCACAACAACAGAAAGTGATAGTTGTGGCTTATCAAATTAAATTGTCTTTGATGCATTATATCTGGAGGGAAAGTCTGGGGCACTTATATGGCAAATTTAATTGTGTGTTTTGCCAATGTAACCATAATTTGCGAGCAATTTAATTACCCACATATAAGCGGAATATTTGATATTATTAATTAATGAAATGTATAACTAAATTCGTAAAAACAGGTCAATATTATTCAAATCATCAACCCTAGTACAATACCAAGCATCTGTTTGACAAGTGAACATGTACATACATGTACATAGAACGGCAAGGCAAGACAGCGCCTTTGAAGGCGCCGAACCTCCGCATTTTTGCACAAAACAAGCGCGGTGCACTGGCGCTCAAGGGCGACCATGGGGACCCTCTCACGACCCTCTCACGTCCCAGCCAGTTCCCAATGCGTCACCGAGGGGTTCGTGGAGATCTTGATGCGTTTGGCTTGACGTCTTGATAATGTTTTAGCGTAATCTAAGCGCCGGCCTGATCGCACAATTGAAAGGGTTTTTAGTGACCTTGATTTCAAAAAAATCAATTTCGGACAGTTTTCTGCACTCTCACTGCGTGTTATATATACATATTTGGATACTTTTTTGAAGGCAGTCCAATCGCTGGCCTGATCGCGTATGTGTGACAGGGGTATTATCAATAAGCTCAGTATTAGTTCCGTTGTCTTACTCGATGAGTTCATTTGTCTTTCCGGTTGTTGCTATGGAATATCATATAAATAAATATAGATAAACAGTTTTTGTAAATCTTATTTAAAACGTGCATGTTCGTGTAGGACAGTTTTGGTGAGTAATAATAATAATTATAGTAATAATAATATTAGTTAATCAACATGCACACTCCATGTTACGCTTCATGACTTTATGACATTAGCCCATCTTTGTGTATTATATAATATTCATAATAGTCATGATTGTATGCTTATTTTGCTTATTTTATCTCTTTTGTCTTATCATATTGTACCTTGTATTTACTTGTATTATTTATGTATTTTACTCTTTAACTTGTATCTTTTGGATACACCCCCATTACGTGTGTTTTCCGAAGAAAGAAAAAAATAATATCCTTAATGTATCACAAACGTAATTATAGAGTTCAGTTGAAGTAAACAGAAAAGGCCTTATTTGTCGTTCCCTCAACCGAATTCAGACAAATATACTTAAGATATTTTAACAACAAAATGGTCATTTTAAGCTTTCGTAAATTAAATGTGTATGCAGATTGTTCAATTTTGTTACTTGTGTCTTCTTTAAACAAAAATAGACACATTACTTGCCTATTAAATCTCTAGTAATCTAGTCTACAAAGTGTATATATTTCTTAAATCAGCAGTAGATATGTTATCATATTGCATCTTTAACTTATTTGTTGAAATGGTTATTTTAGTTTAGTACAGTATTTATTAACAAGGGATTATTCAATTACTAAATCGATGAACGATGCACGCAAACAGACAAATTGGAGCGAAGATTTTCATTGAGTATTCAACGCGCAGGTCCTTTGGCAAGAAATGTAAACGTACACAAAAGCGTCGTTATAATGATCGTATTGCCTTGCAAATACCTATCGGTTAATGTAATATTTATATTAGTTCAGTAAATAATAAATATTTTAATCGGGTAGTACTGCTAGGCTGCCATTAGTTTTAGATCTACAGGGAATATCAAAAATACAACTTGAATGTTTGGCTTGTTGATTTCCCCGTGAACCATAATGCAAAGTGATTGGCACACTAATACTGTATAAACAAACTCTATCTGCGGTTTTGTTTATTCCTACGTGGAGGAATCTTGTTTATATGAGGTTATCACGCTACCTCAACAGCATGGGATTTATAATAGTTCACATCAAACATGTTTATCAGGTACATATCGTTTGCATACAAGCGTTCCTTCTTTATCCATAATTATTTTGAAGTGTCGATTATATTAATGATTCAGTTAAACTATAGCTGAATTAGATGAACTTTCATAGTATAAACCAAACCTAAAAGTTATGATAACATTTTTAAAACATTTTTAATATAAGAATAAGAATACTAAGTGTGCAATACTAGTTGTTTTATAAGAATACTAGGTGTGCAGTATTGAGGTAGCGGATATTATGAACCGCTTAAATTAATTTAGTAAGGTCAAACAACATAATATTATTCAAGGGGCATGCATTTATGTACATATTGTATGTATCCAGTAGCTTTAGACATGTAAACTTTGAAATAATAAGTTGGATGTCATCTGCTGTGATCAAATAACAATAACAATGAATAATCAATAAGAAGAACATTAGCGCTCCTTCACGTGGTTCCCACGCAGGCGCGTACGCAGGGGGGGTGTTTTGGGTGTGAAACACCCCCCTTGGGTCTGTCCTAAAAAATAAAAAGGGGAAAGGAGAGGAAAAGAGAAGGAAAAGGAGAAGGAAAAAGAGAGGGGGAGAGAGGAGACAGGGGAGAGGCAGTGGCGTAACCAGAGGGGGTCGAGAGGGAGGCGATCGCCCCTCCAGTAATGACTGTATGTCGGTTGAGATTGTCATTTGCAACATCTTTGGCAACATTTTCGCGCGCATATATGTCCCAAATATGGAATATTTTGGGAGAGGGAGAAGGGAAAGAGCAAGAGAAAAGACTAAGTACCGATGGGGGTGTTTTCTACAGGTTTTAACATTATAATGGCCCTCAAACCATGCCAAATCTTCTAGATATTATGTTGGACCAATTTAAGTGTTAGAAATATCAATTTGTGCGTACATCGCACGCATTAGTTTCAATGTTTCATTATACAAGCTTGACAAGATGGCTTCAGGATAGTTTTCCATGACCATTTTAGTCCAAGAAGTTGAAAATTGTGCGCGGTCCGCGCGGATATTTTATGCAGGTTTTAACATTATATTGGCCTTCAGACCCACCAAATATTCTAAATATGTGGGGGACGTTAAAAACATCATACTGGACCAAAGTTTTAATGCAAAAACCACACCAAAAATGCTAAATACTAGGTGGGGGACGTTATTATCATACTGGACCATAATGTTAAAAATGCAATTTTTGTGCGCTTTGCGCGTATTCATTTCAATATTTTATTATTTAAGCGTAACAAGGTGGCTTCAGGACAGTTTTCCATGACCAATTTTAATTCAAAAACTCAAACAAATTGTGCGCTCCGCGCGAATAAAGGTTTTAACATTATTATGACCCTCAAACCACACCAAAAATTCTAAATATTATGTGGGGGACGTTATTATCATACTTTTTTGTGGACCATGTTTTAGAAATGCAATTTTTTGCGAGCTCCGCGCGCCTATTGGTTTCAATATTTCATTTTTCAAGCTTAAAGGCGAGCTACCACCCTGAGTTTCTAGCCACCTCCAGTTCTCTTGGGCGGGAATTTGACAAGGTTTCAATTTATCCATGTTAACTCTGTACAGTCTGTCATCAAGTGAACAGGTGTATGACCAGTTCGTCTGTGGTGAACTACTAAAGTGGTAGGCCAGCTTTAACAAGATGGTTTCAGGAGAGTTTTTTCATTACCCTTTTAGTTCAAAAACCCCAAATTTTGCGCGCTCCGCGCGCATGTTTCATAGAGATTTTGATATTATAATGGCCCTCAATCCACACCAAATTTTCTATACTAAATATTATGTGGGGGACGTTAAAAACGTCATACGTTACTTTTTAATGTTAAAATCACAATGTTTGGGCGCTTCGCGCCCAAACATTTTTAACAACTTTTAAATTTTTAAGATCAACAAGATGGCTTTAGGGTTTTTGTTGCCCACCCCCCCCCCCCCCCCATCAAAACAGTCCTGGATACGCCATTGCCCTCAGTGAGGGTTACAAACAGGCGGGGACAGCTATGGTTCAAAGGGTTAACCAGACGACGGTGGCTACGAACGGCCGTTAATTTTGAATTTCCGTTGGTTTCAATGTAACAATGGATTTTGATCATATGACCCCATAAAATTCATCATAGGTTAGAAGAAAAATTTTCCAATCCAAAACCGTTCGGGATGGCTAATCATCCCAATTGTAAATGCTATTTTTTAAATTTAAACCGTTGTTAAGCGGTCGTCCCATTCACTTGATCAGGTAACCTCGTTCGCATATTTTAACCTGAATACTCGTGAATGTCATATGTCCAGCGTCGTCTGGGGTTAACCACATATTAAACACCCCCTCCACGCCGGGGTGAAAAGAAAAATAAGAGAATAGGAAGGGAAAAGACAGGATAAAAATGAAAAGAGAGAAAAATAGGTATACTTAAAGAAACTAAATTGAAATGAGTATTAGGCGTCGATGCTTTTTCTGTCCGTCAGTTAAACTTGAAAGGGAGAATAACACGTGTCATGTGACACACATTGAACCAATGAGATCGCCGGTAAAACCAACTTGTATGCGGATTACGGTATATACAAGTATATAATGATGTTTTTAGGGTTGAAACTCAGTCAGTATTAAGATTTGGTGTTAACACATGAGTTACTGGTGAGAAATTGCAACGTTGACCTAAGAATAAACCTGCAATAAGTGTTCAAAAATATGCAAGGAAATGCGTTCTTTTCAACCGTGAATTTCAAAAAACTTCTGGCGTCGAGGGGGGATACCCCCTTCGAACTTCCCCCGGGACACGCAAGCGTGTCCCGGCCAGCACTTCGCGCAGGCATGGATAGTGAAATCATTATTTTAATATTTCGAAAACACCCCCCTTCACAAAATCCTGCGTACGCGCCTGTTCCCACGTAAACACAACTTGTGGTCCAGTCAGAGTATTTATTGGCCTTTTGCTTTAAATTTCTTCTTGGATTCATTTTGAAATACGCGCAACTTTCCAGGTCAAATATCCATAGGAAAACCACCGGGTTTGATAAAAATGATAAAACGAGTTTTTTCCCGAATCTACAAACCATTTAAAACAATCAAAACTAAATCCAACGATTTAAATTTATTTTTGTAGAATTTTTTTTTTCCTCATATCATGTAAAATAAGCCGTTTTATCGAGCATGTTCAAAATTTCTCGGCGAACTCAACGTGTGCTTAATACGTTCTAATTAAATTCCCGGTACGTTCGTGGTACGTTAGACATATGTTGACATACGCTGACATACGTTAGAGGTACGTTACTCGTCAGTTGGTATACGTTGATGTACGTCGGCTGAAAATAGCTATCGACATCGGTGTTAAAATGGAAGCCTCCATAGAGTATCCATAGCGTATTGAACGTATACATAGCGTATGACTAACGTTTTGATAGCGTATCACTAACTTATAACAAATTTATGACAGCGTATCACAGCGTATGCGAGCGTATGACCAACGTATGCTTAACGTATAATTCGTAACGTATGTCTGCCGTGTTCGATGTATCCTCAGCGTATCAACGGCGTACAACGAACACGTGACTAATGCCGCTGTAGGATTCACTCCACACAAATAATGGAACAGTCCACGAAAGGCCTTCCTCTGACCCTCCTCTAAGTGAAAAATATAAAATTGCTTCAAAAGTAGTGTTGATCGGATGATTATTAAATGAAGATTATTAAACAATATCAATGCAAATTTTCTTCTTTTACCACTTTTGTGTGATTTTATAGTCATTTTAGAGACTTCAAAAAATTGATTAGAATTGCTTAGACCTAGGCTAGGCCTGGGCAGTTTACACACATGCGTATCTTCGACGGTGCATATCTCGAAAATTGACCTTATATTCTTTTTTGTTGCTGGACAGCCAATACCATGATCTTCACAAAAATGCAAAGTTGAAGCAACCAGTTGCTTTATAAGCGAGAAAATGGCGTATGAGTATGGTCCATTTTACACAGTAAGCATAGGGGATTATATTAGTGGTGTGAACCCTGTAGAAATTGAGTTTCGTACACGGCGGGACAAGTGTTGCCAGTTCAAGTAAATGATAGCTATTAAAACATCTAGAAGGATAAATTATTAAAGTAAAAGGAAACCAACATGTCCAACCTATAACTAACGAGTAACGTACCTCTAACGTATGTCTAACGTATGTCAGCGTATGTAAACGTATGTCTATCGTACCACGAACTTATCGGGAACTTTGTTCTTCTCATTAACTTCTTTTAAATGTGTTTATATTTTAGAAATTATATTGTGCATGTATTTTTACCTCTTACCATGTATGTATTTTTACCTTTAACCGTGTATGTATTTAATTCTGTATGCATTTTATTTTTTAAAGCGTGTGGTACCTCATTGAAATGCCTTGTATAAAAATAATAATAATAATATTAATAATAATAATAACTTATGCAGAACGTATTAAGCACACATTGAGTACGCCGAGAAATTGTGAACATGCACAATAATTTTTCGCGGGCTCGACGTGTTCCAAATGTTCACAGCGTATCACAGCGTGCTCTTAACGTAAACGACATATCCCCAACTTACCCCTAACTTATATCAGCGTACACCAACGTATTTTTTGATATTTCGCATACGTCGGCATACGTTCAGGCGATACGCCATGGTGTGACAGGGCCTTTATGTACTCCCCGCGCACACGCAGAGAACGTTGTGCAAACGTATTGAGAACGTACTAGTAACGCAAACAGCATCTTTAACGCACTATGAATGTTTACAGCGAGCGGAAGCGCAGTGAGAGCCCGTGAGACTTTACAGTAGAAACACAATTGGTGGTAATAAGAGTGCCGTGAAAATGTGATAAGCGGGATAGGAGCGTACTAAGAGCTACCTTGTTTTAAACAAATTACAAATGTTAGCAGTTTTCCGCGCTCTTTTCTGCGTGTTACACGGGGACCGTCTCCCAATCTAGCCAGTGTCCACTGCGTCCACAATCGGTTCTTATGCGTTTGCTTGGCGCTTTGATCAGCGCAACGTAAGCGCAAGGCCTGATCGCCGTTTGTGTGACAGCACCTTTTATAACAGTTGAGAAATTCTAGCTGAACACAAAATGTTCTATTCTAGTAAAATCGGTGGGTGCAAGATTAATGATTATATGCGTACTTTTTTTTGAAACATGAATTTTTATCACGCGCATTGCCCGACGAATGAATCAGGGCCGGGCCACAAAAATGCCCAAAGAAACAATGTAGTAACCACTTTTTTCATTTTTGCCATTGTGCTTTGGCACATACATATCGTCCCCTTATTTTTACACATTCTGCTCGATAAAAAAGAAACTGTTCCCAATACTTGCATCGATATTTGCTCTTTATAAAACACAGATTTTTTGAACGACCTCTTTGCATATATCTGATGTACCTTTGAATTGAGGTACACATTCTCATTAATTTGGTGAATGCTGTTGATGGAGTTGCATACGTAAACCAGAGGGGTGGGTGGTGTGTGTAAATTCTGATAGTAAATAAACCGTAAGTTATCCACAGAAGTACTGGGGACAAAGTACCGTATTCCATACCCAACAGATTTTTCAATTTCAATCAAACCACATTTTCCGGTGAGGTACTAAGTGGATGTGAGGTTACGGGGATGTGCCGCCAAATAGGGTCCCATTTATCACCCGTCTGGTATTAATGACCTCTTTTCATAGTCATTTTTGGCAAATTTATGGGTCTGAAATCCTTAATTTTGCTGTTTTTCACATAAATGTTGGCAACATGTGTCAAATATTTAGAAACATTATGGGTCTACACCCCCCCCCCCCCCGAAAATGAGTAAATATTTGTTCATTTTGCTGGCGGCACATCCCTACCAACAAATTATCCGAGTACCCCTAGCCCCTCCTCCCTCCTCCCCGAGCCACATTTGTACAACGATATTTTCCGTGAAGTCATTATTGGTTTATCATGTTCATGTCATAAGACACGAAGAATGCGAATTTCGCTAAGATCAGCATTAAGGATTAATAGTGTTAACTTGACTATGATATTGAGTTCCCAGGGGTTGAGTTGAAAGTTATCTCGGTTATAAAATAAAAACAACATGGCAACGACATTATCAAGTAACGGTGACAATATCTCTTATGATTTAGTCATAAATGTCAACATGGGTAAAGACCTCCGACGTGTTTAATAATCTTGCTGTTTAGACAACTTCAATCGGCGTGACACGATTGCCTTAGGGGACGAAGGGGTCGCCGGCTTCTTCGTTCTATGCGGGCAATAATCAGTTGGTTAAGTGTGCCCGACTGAGTATTCTTGACAATCATGAGGAATTATAGCGCTTCACTTTATCCCCAACAAACCCGCTTCAAAAGTATTAGATTAGGCCGCGTCATGCAACTCTAAAAGTATTCCCCCATCCAAACAATAAATCATATAATATTGAAAGAAATAGAGAAAGAAGTAGACAGGGGCTCTTCTCGTGAGCAAGACAGTTTTGATGTGTCTTAATTAAAGGGGCATTGAGAGATGTATCGATATACTAAATGAGCAAATAACGTAAAGATAATCATCAGCATAGCCCAAATCCAAAATAGTATACAATTCCGACATCGCCTTCATGCCAAACTAAGCCAATAACGGCACTTCCGGGTTGAGACTTACCGCGAAAATCCGTGAGTAAAACTTTGCATAACTTCCGAATTCAGCACCTTAGTTTCGTAATTGATCATATCGAAACTAAGAAAATCATGAAATTTTATATATGATAAACGGCGAATGTTGGTAAACTGTTTCAGATGGTAGTTAGTATAGATGAGGTGACCGTTGTTTACATCAGTAGTGTTTACATATTGATTAGCGCCTGGTCTAAAGACATGCTAGGGGTACTAGTCCATGACTACTGCATACATCATACTATGAAAGCAAAACACACATCACTGAGCGCCAATTTTAAAAGCACATGCCCTTATGGTGCGCACGCAAACCGCCGGGCAACCAGATTTAGTACCTGGTCTCTCATTGTGCTTAGGGATGCATACCATGACTTCTGCACTATTACACCGTAAGCATGGTAAGTAATGATCAATCAAGTGTGAATTAAAGCACCGTTCCCTGTAGGTGCGCACGCAAACCGCCGGGCACTACGTCACCGGTCACACCATCTATATGCCTAAGTATTACTTGATGCAAAAATACTGATTTCCAGGATAATTGAGGGCGTACTCCCATAGGTATCTCTCAATGCCCCTTTAAGGAACAGATGAAAACATGTGGCGATGGTGAATGTAGTTTTCAAATAGAGAGGGATAAAGAAGAGCTTTCCAATCGCGATATCTTGGAATGTTTTTTTTAATTCATCATTAATTTCACAAGGAAAGTTTTCTGCGACTTAAATCTAAAGAGATGAGCGGTGTTGTAAACATGTTGTGTTGTTTGTACAGGGTGTGCCATAAGTGTCGATACTATTTGTAAAGCTTCATATCTCCGGTAAGATCATTCGTGAGAAAACATTACTTTGTGGGTATTATAGGGCCTAATGTGGCGAGGTTGTTTTTTATAGATTAGTGTAATATTTATTCATTGAACCAAGTAAAGTGAAGATTAGAAACAGAGTGATAGAGGAAGCTATTTTTGGGCATTTTATTTGGCCATTTCAATCAATTTGGTGCAGAATTATGAACCCGGTGTACTGCAATAAAGGGATGAAATTATTGTATTAAACCGATAAACATATGACGAGGTGTTTATGGTCAGAAAAGTTGTGGTAAAAGGATTTCCGTCAACAGCTAGAGGTGTACGTGCTTATCATTGTTTACAAATGCAGTTTAACGTTGAAAATATGTTTTAGAGAAGTACAGTTTCAGTTACAGTTCGGAAAACTTCTTTCTGTACTGTAATTATGTTTATGGTATCACACTAATTCGACAGGTTTTCTCTATCCAAATATGTGTTCAAATTTATAATGCGAAATATTTTACTGAAGACTTTAAAAAGGTATTGAAACTTTTGGGACTCCATGTATAATTTATACATTTCTGATGCTTTTTCGACTTAATTTTAAAGACTCTTCATGTAGGCTTATATATCCAGGTAAAAGTAAGGTATTACTCCACTTCTGATGTGATAGTGATTTTATCACGTGCAGTCGGAACACCTCTTACATGGGGATATCGTTCTGGAATAGTCCCTAACAAAACTTCATCTACTTTTAACACTTCCCAATGTAATGATGGCTCGTTACATCAAGCTAAGAATATGCTAAATGTGACATTGGCATCGACATGGGGAAACAGAAAACAACGATGGTTCAACAATTATTCAGTTAACTCAATGTTATATAAATATATTTCCTTTTTAGACTTCGGAAGTCTGTGTTGTAAAGCTAAGAGCTGTTTTAATTCAAATGGGAGTAGCTCATAGCATGAATTGTAAATAATCAATAGCTCCTTTTAAGTAGTGTGCCAATTTCAGGAGATATTGCCCCTGTGGAAGTATTCACGATAGGATTGGAATAATATCACGTTATACAAGGTCTCTCAACTTGATCAATCGTGATGACTGCTCGAAATTGTCATTTTTATTATCAACGATCGATTTTCTAAAACGGGACCTGAATATTTTGACTCAACATGTAGAGTGGAACATTTCACAGATGGTTGGATTTCATGAATGTTTTGTTTAACTTGTAGGCCTAAACGGTTCGCTTTTATATACTAACCTTCAGTAAGAGCTTCTGTTGTATAATAGCGCTTTCAATATTATCATCTAAGGGTGTGTTAGTCTCTGACGTCCAGGCCTAAATTGGTGAATTATGGCAAAAAGAAGTCACATTTGTCACCGTGGATTCGGGAACATCTGCGTGGCGCGGTAATTACTTATCTACACAACCACATTATCATGTGTAGAGCTCTAGCAATACATTAAGAACTGTGATCTGAAGACATTCGCCCTCAAAGACCTCTGAGTGATCTTGCGGTGGTTTCGGCACTATGTAAATTGAAACGTAAGCTGTGATTTTCTTTAATATGGAAATATGATATTGGTAAGTTTATTTCGTTAATGATAAGTTGTTGAATAGATTTACCGTATGATTTTCACCACTGAGGGCACCATACCCGCCGACGCGTTGCATAAAGTGTCCTTTTTATTATATTGTTATTTGATCACAGACGACGACATCCAACGTATTATTTCATAATCTACATGTCTAAAGCTACTGGATACAACATGTATATAAATACATACATATCTTAAAGAGTATATCTTTGTTTAACCTTGATAAATATATAATAAGTAGTTACAGTATCCACTACTTCAATCGTCAATAAGACCTGGTATTCTTAGAAATTAGCCAGGTAGAAATTAATGTCAGGCCAAGATTAAATTGAAATGTTATCACAACTATTATTACGTTTTACTATGGATTTTACTAAAACAATTCGTCTTATCTAGTCTAATCTGAATCTTTAACATAGATCGTCATATCTCATAACATGTATTGATCAAGGAGCTCAGATATGTTCTGGATAGTGTCTCAGATTAGACTAGATTAAGAAAACGTTCTTTATTCATTATTTTAACTTAAATAAATATTGAAACACGTACATTAAATATGATTTTTATAATCCTTTACATACATGTATTAAATCAATGAAAAATGTTACGTTGACATGTTTACATTCGTAGCTGATTTAACATGTTGATATAAAAATGAACTATTGTGAATCCCAATTTGAACCGGTAACCGAATTACCCCATAACGATACAAGATGCTAAAAAGGTACCTCCGCGCATAAATAAACACTGAACCTAAAGCGATTTTATTTGGTAGAGTAGTATGCCAATCACTTGGGAAGTTTATCTCGGGGAAATCAACAAGCCAGTCATACATGTAGCATTTGAAATATTCCCCGCAGTTCATCACACTAATGGGAGCATCAGCATGATACTGTTACCTGCAAACGCGAATAAACTAAATTTAGTTTACTGAACTAATAGAATAAATTAAGCGGTAGTTATATAATATGCTATAATACGATGATTGAAACTCTTCATCCGTGTACATTTGATTTTCTAAAACCAAAGGAACGTTATTTACACATTGAAAAACCTCATTCCATGTGCGTACGGCTTACATTGATTGATTAAATTATTTGTCTATTGTTAATATACATACTGAACTAACTTTACCATTTCACAACAGATCAGTTCAAGATCCAATATTTTTAAACTGCTGATTTAACAATATACGGATTAAACGGGCGAGAAGCTTTTTTGATAAAGAAGACTTAATTAGAACAATTCATCAGTCAACATCAACAATTAATTTCTGAAACCGTAAGAGTAACCATTGTTTTTGTAAAATATGTGTGTACCTGTTGGAAAACCACCTATATTTCAGTTGTTAGTATTTGATCAAACGATAGCGAGTGAGGCGGCTTTCAAGGCGATATTCGAAGTCAACAAGGCATATTCGATATTGCACAACACGTTTCTTAACACTTTCCACGCGGCTTTTATATTTACTATACAAAACAGATCTTTCAGAAATAAGTTCCCATTTTCAAAGTATTATCTCAAAAATAACAGAACTAGGCATGTTTGTACTTATTTTAATGCATTTCTCATGGTGACTCCAAATATGGTGAAGAAATTCAATAATGTTGACATTTTTGAAACATTTTAGAACTTTCGTCTGCAGTCGCCTGCCGCGTGGAAACCACTCTGTATCCTCACGATGATCAGTATGCCATAGAGGTTCTAATTAGGTGTTACGAGGAGATATTACACTTTGAAAGAAGAAGGCCTTTTCTTACATTGGACTCTATAAAACCATGATTTTGAAGTAATTAAGAATCGTATCGCCCTGTAACTTGGAATGTATGTACGATTTATGATCAGAAATGTAAATCTGCAAGAAAATCTGCTTTCTATTTTTTTTTCGATGTTGAGGGCGTTCCCAGGAAAGATCACATAATATACCTTTAATAGCCTCTTGTTAGCTATTGTATAGTAGACCATTAACTTAAAAGTAATGAGAATAGGTTATCAATCTTAAACTGAACTAACCGTGGAATTGTGCTACTTTTCGACTGATCGCATCAGTTTCCATCTGGCAACTGCGTTAATGACCAGTATGCTGCTGGTAATATGGGTTTATCTTTGGTGTAAGACAGCACGGAATTAACCTAGCACAAAATCCTCCATTGACGGATTATACAGCTTTATTCCGTAATGGAGTCTTTCCACTAGTCTAACTCAACTGGGCGATCTCGTTGCGATCAAATAATACGTTTACGAGCCACTTTCGAATCAAATATGACGTTTGCGAGAAACAAGATGATCTTATAATACGTTTTGCGATCAAATAATGCAATGCGAGCCGATTCACTACATACCGATTTTTCCATACGCGATCTTTTAATACATAGCGCGGATAGTAAAAATCTTTAATTCACCGTAACGTAATTTGTGCACACGATGGCGGATTAATTAAACTTGGCCAACTTTTTATCATCACATTGCAGAATTCTGTACCACGAAACGAAACGAGTGAGTGCCGCTGCTGAACGATTTTGAATTAAAAACAGAACAGTTTCACTCACGTTGAAGTTCTAAAATAATAATGTCAATGGTTTTACTCTATATTGAGTCGCGAGTCTGTAGTATGAAATGTTTTAATCATAGATCAGCATGCAGCATACGTATGGCATGGACTGTGGTTGTGGAATTGGACTTTGGGTTTGACTTTATCGAGTACCAATGGCGTGATGGCGTCCGTGGACTGTGGAACCAACGTAGGTATCTCTATTAATATTATGGAGATCTATCATGTCTATAATCATACGTCTCCATGACTCATAGATAATCAAGACATGCACCTAGGGATGGACAAAAAATCAAAGGCCAGGGGTATTATAGGCCTATCTTTGAATGAAGCATGGATTGGCCCGTGTTTTACTTATTATTATTATAGACTAGTACTAGCTATAGTCGTCGCCAGAATACTTCAGCACTTTTTAAAACCGCCAATGCGCGCGTCTAGTTATAGGAGCGAGTGGGCGGGGACAGTCATGACCCATAGATACGATCGCGGCCAATCGGATTACAGGGGCCGTGACGCGTCGAACTGCTCAAAGATAACGCTGTTGTTACGCTGTTCTACAACGCACTTCCGTGTTTACGCTGTACGCAGTTGTCACAGAAAAAAGTGCCGAAGTATTCTGACCACGACTATAGGTCGCCCCGGTCATCCGGATGTTACTATGCCTTTTGCCGTTGACAACAAACCAGACGTTTTAACTATAGGTAAATTAAATAATTGAACGAACATCACGAACGCAATACAAAGACGAACGCGCACGAAATGATCACGCGAATGGGTGTGCGCCCTTCACGCAATGTACGCGATACGATGCTTAGTTGTCTCCATTCAATTATTAATTTAACTATATACTATCAGTTTTACGCTGTACTCGCTCGTACCAAGGAATTGCATCACACTGTGTACGCTGTACATAGACTAAGAGGCCTTTATTTGCCTTTAAATAGTTTGGTGTGGTCAACGGCATGTGACGACTGATGTCACTCGGCGTGACCTATAATCCATAATAATTGAAAGAAACATGTACGCAGCACAAATATGATCGCGCCAGAAATGATCACGCAATATGGTGTGCAGTGCTAGTGCAGTGCAGGCTTCACGCAATGTACGCAATACGCTGCTTTATGTCATGAATGTGTTCGTTCTATTATAAATCCAACTATAGCTCTGAATCCTAGACCTGTCTCTCTGTGGTAGAGAGCTATGGAATGAAAGCATACATAACGAATTGACATCGCGAATGATCGGATGTTTTCATTAATATTTTTCAACTTTTCTGAATAAAATTAGTCAAACTTTTGCTTCAAATATCATGTTATAATGTTGATATTTCTAGTTCAATGGTTTAATATCTCTTAACCAGCATAAAAATGAATTTCGACCACCCGATTCCTGCTACACGTTAATCGCCGACATGGACTGGATATGCTTCATTCAATAGCTAGTTTTGGACCAAAGCTGACGTAAAGTCGTAGGATAGTATGTAGGTGTTGCATTTCGCCCTGTCATGCATGTCATGAAATAGCTCTGAATCCTAGCTCTCTTTGGGAAAGCTACATGGAATGAAGACGAAGCATTATATGAATCGACATCGCGGATGGTCAGATATTTTCATCAATATTTTTCAACTTTTCTGTATAAAATTAGTCAAAATTTTGCTTCAGAATTCAGATCATGTTTAATGTTTCTCTGGTTAAATGTACATTGTCAATAATAATTGTGTTAATATTTATTATATATAACATTAACATTACAGGTATCATAAGTTTATGACTTCTCCTCCACTCAAATACATAGTGTGCTAAATAAAACATGATTTTTCATGAGAATCAACTTGGATTCTTATAACTTTACCGGCAGGAATCTTTGTGAGTTTTGGTTCTCAGATTCTCCTGGAATTGTCTGACCCTGTTTTTTTGGACACACTATTATAATTTAAGCACACCCACAATTATAAAAGCACACACAACTAACTATAAACAGACGCAAACTATACCTTGTGTTACACATCCTGTCAATATGCAGTAAGCTACATAAAAAGGTATTTTCCTAGAATGAATGTTTCCAAATTATGTTTTACACAATAATATGGTCGCTTGTCAAGGTGGGCACTACATGGTCAAAAAACATTTTTTTTGATTATAGTGCAGGTATATTGACCCCCTAATATTGACTCAATTTGTAAGTCTTAAATACCATCAGTTTTAGCAAAATCAGCTAATTAGTACTTATAATCAGTCCATAGACGGCAGGAACTTTCAAATGCTGTTTCTCTAGGGAATTAATAAGGTAGATGTTCTGATTGCTGGCTCGATTTTCAACTTGATGTTTTCTTTTTTACATGGAAGGGATTGCTGGCTCGATTTTCAACTTGATGTTTTCTATTTTACAATACATGGGAGGTCATTCTTAAAATTTTCACATGAGTTGCATAACTCCAGTGGTTCTAATTTTAGAACCACAAGGTCACAAAATACTTGCCCATTGAGTAGTACACAAACTGGGTGGTGGTTACCACATTTGGCAGTAATACACCCTATTTTAACATATTTAGCCCATTTCATACCCTTGTGGTATACCTATAAAAAATTGTTGAGTGGCCTTCAAAAATCTTGAAGTCAGGTCGGTCGGGGTTTTTTATTATTTTTTTTACTGACAAATATAACTGACAGAAATTGGTAAATTTTCAATTGACTTAATGCTTCTAGTGTGATAATAGCTTTTAAAAAAGCAACCGGGCAATTCCATGTTACTCACGTTACGCTTTTTCACTACGTTACACTTTTGGAAGTGCCATATTTTTTAGAAGAACAAGCTTGACAGAATTATTTTTTCTGCAGTAGTTACACAAGACCCAACACTAACTTTATATGCAATTAGAATTGCAATACAAGACATGACTTGCGAGTGAGAAGGAAAACACTTTTGTTACTCACGTTACATTTGATTGGCCATCATAAAATGGCAACAAGCCTTCATTCACAAAGTGTCCTCATACAGGATATTTTTAGAAACAAGTTTAACATGGTTGATAAAGCTAACATTAAGATCTACAAATGCAAGGTGTAACTAATCTGATTAGACAAACACTTTTAAGAAAATTGACCAAAATAGCTGTTACTCACGTTACGTTACTCATGTTACTTGTTTTTGCAAATTCAAATTGAATTTATATAGCTCATGCAGATTAGCTCAAAATGTTATGAAATAGTCTTGACATGATGTATTTAATTTCCCAAAATGTTATTATGTCTCCAAACAGTCAATTATGACCGCTACACAAGTTCACAGGACATTTTGCAAACTCTCTACCTGTTATATCAACAATATCTTGATGAAAATGGTATCAGTTTGCATTAAAACAGAAACAATTTGAGAGCTATTTTCTTTTTTGAAACTTAACATTATGTTTAACAAGTGTTAAGGTGAAAATAATTGCATATAATTGATGAATTACACCATAGTTATCAAGGTTGCCGAATTCAGCACCTTTGCGCAAAATCAATATTTTTGAACTTAGGAACGATGAACGCAAGCAATATGCAGAAAATGCTCTACAATATTTGTGTACATAAGCTATGCATGTATATTTAACACTTTGTAACCAACAAAATTGAATATTTTCCTTCAAAAGTGACTTTCAGAGGACAAAATTACTGTTTTACTTGTTGAAAAACTTGGAAAGACATGCAATGACCCCTTGAAATAGTGCGTACGAAGTGATGGAAGTGCTAGACTGACATAAGACTGATAAATGAATAAAACTAAGTGCAGTAAAAGCAAAAAGAGATCCATTTCTTATTGCTACAATGCATTTTAGGCCGTTACTCACGTTACATTTTTGTTACTCACGTTACAATTGTTACTCACGTTACAGTTTTCAAACCGCTGCCATTTTAATAAAACTACACATAGCCCATTATATTTCCTGTTTTCAAATTAAGTACCTGGAGTATGATTATTATTCCATTTGGCAGAATTTAAAAGCAAAGAACAATTGAGTAGGACAACTATTTGATGTTTATCGTTACTCACGTTACATTTCCAATTACCATCGGACACACAGGAGATTCCTCCCAACTTGTGTCAATGTATAGGTATTTTTCATAGTTGGTAACTTGAAACTAAGGTATTATGCATTTCAGAAATCAACAAATATTTATATTTACGGTTAATATTAATATGTAAGAGGTCAACATAACCTGAACACACATTTTTACTTATTTTTTATGAAAAAAACACTTTCTAACTTATGACGATAATTTCTTGAAATTTACAAACAAATCATTCAAACATTTGATTGTCCCATATACCTACAAGTGTATACAATAAAATAAAATGGGTAATAAGCATCCAAATTGAATTTAAAATTTTCAGGTCATATCACCAATCTATGGAATTGCCCAACCTATTCAAGGAAACTTATTCATTTCATTTCAGAGCAAAATACTAATATTTTGATAAATTGTTTAAAATTTAAATCTTAAAAAAAAAAATTCAACCCTGATCTTTGAGATTTTAAGGTCGATCGCTGAAGGCAACACAACAAATGAAAAAAAATTAGCCTTAGGCGTGGAAAAACACACACCCTGTTTTTTATGGGCCGGAACAATCCACTTTTTGATATATATTTTTCTTAAATCATGTAAAATCATGTAAAAAATATTTTTTAAAAATCCATATATTTGCAGATTTTGGTGACATTTTAAATTAGGTTTAAAAAAACACAACAAAAACGACCGACCGACCCTACTTGACAGGGGTTCGATCTTTTTTTCGTCGCCTTACAATGAATAGTAATTTCATGTTAGCCAAATGTGGTAAATTGTTTTTCTATTATTATTTTATGTTAAATGTTTTATTTGTTCAAATTATATCAACAGTACATAAACGATTTGGAAAACAATGAACGCTATCGCCATTGGCCAGCAGGAGTTCAAGAGATGTTGATCTGAGACCAGTGTTTCCTGGAATGATGAGATACAACACAAAAATATATTCCATTTGGTAAGAATCGGTGAACGACATCAATTTGTATACACCATGCATTCTGTTATTTCTACTTCAGAGCTATCACAGCCAACGTGGAAGCGCATTTGATTAAAATGCACTGGTATTTGTATACAGTCATCAAAAAAGTAACTATACAGGTAATAAATGGGCTTTCAACAACTCTAAAAATATATATCCTACCTAAAAATATTAAATCATAAAGTTGTTGAAAAATTTATCTTCTTTAATATGAAATATTGCACGCTAGCATCGGCTAAATATTGAAGAAATGACGATACAAAATGTAAGGTAAAGTCACAATATCATTTTCACATTTTACATTTCATCACAGGGGAGAGTATGACAGATAGCGTGTGTGAGGCGTATTGATCCATCAGAGCAATAAGGCCTGAGGCGTATTGATCCATCAGAGCAATAAGACCGACATGTCCAACCTTCGCATGCATCCCCCAATTGCACTACCGGTTATCGATAATGTAGGCCTACACGTAGCTGGGTCCGCTTGTAGAAAAGAAAAATGTGAAAATGAAAATCAATCGGACTTCGCCTTTCGGAGTCACTTCCTCAATAATCAACCGATCCTTGCGTGCAATATCTCATATTGAAGAAGATACATTTTTCAACAACTTTATAATTTAATATTTTTAATTAGTATATATTTTTAGAGTTAAAAGCCCATTTTTTACCTGTATAGTTAATTTTTTTGATGACTGTAGTCGGCATCATAATGCTATAGCCATAATTCCAACATAACAATGCATGCGTATGCATCCCGACATTTGTAAACCTGAAAGTGCGTACCGGACGCTTTCAAAGAATAGGCCGGAAGCCCAGAACATTTAATCAGCTGAGAAGGTACAAAAGGTTTGATGGTATGAGTAGGTCAGTTAGGGGCCATAAGTCAATAATTTGTGTTGCTGCCAAGTCGCATCCTGTACCCTGGGTGTCTCGATATAGGGGCCGAAAAATGTGTTTAATCAGCCGAAGAGGTACATGGACAAAACTGGTCGGCTATGATTCCTTAGAGGGTACTTGTAACAACGGTAGCAATGACAGCAACTTTTGTCTGTACGGGGCCCCAGACAGTAGCCCCAAAGGGCCCCAAATATGGTTTTAATCAGCCGAAGAGGTACATGGATGAAACTTTTTGCATTGGCACTATTACACATTGGGGTATACAAAAATACCAATGACAGCAACTTTTGCCTGTACGGGGCCCCAGACAGTAGCCCCAAAGGGCCCAACTGATTTATTCAGCCGAAGAGGTACATGGATTGAATCTTTTTGATTTGGAACTAGTGCATGATAGAATATACAAAAATACCAATGACAGCAACTTTTGCCTGTACGGGGCCCCAGACAGTAGCCCCAGAGGGCTCCAAATATAGTTTAAATCAACCGAAGAGGTATATATGGATGGATCTTTTTGATTTGGAACTATTACATAATAGGATACACAAATTCCAACGACAGCAACTTTTGCCTGTACGGAGCCCCAGACAGTAGCCCCAAAGGGCCCCAAATATGGTTTTAATCAGCCGAAGAGGTACATGGATGAAACTTTTTGCATTGGCACTATTACACATTGGGGTATACAAAAATACCAATGACAGCAACTTTAGCCTGTACGGGGCCCCAGACAGTAGCCCCAAAGGGCCCAACTGATTTATTCAGCCGAAGAGGTACATAGATTGAATCTTTTTGATTTGGAACTAGTGCATGATAGAATATACAAAAATACCAATGACAGCAACTTTTGCCTGTACGGGGCCCCAGACAGTAGCCCCAGAGGGCCCCAAATATAGTTTAAATCAACCGAAGAGGTATGGATGGATCTTTTTGATTTGGAACTATTACATAATAGGATACACAAATTCCAACGACAGGAACTTTTGCCTGTACGGAGCCCCAGACAGTAGCCCCAAAGGGCCCCAACTGATCGATTCAGACGAAGAAGTACATCATGAATATTTTTGAATTGGCACTATTACATGTTAGGATATAAAAGTACCAATGACAGCAACTTTCGGGCTGTACGGGACCCCAGACAGTAGCCCCAAGTCCCCAGCTGATTTATTCAGCCATAGAAATACATGAACAAATCTATTTAAATAGGAAGTATAACATGTTAGGATTACAAAAACACCAATGTCAGCAACTTTTGCCTGTACAGGGCCCAGACAGTGGCCCCACATCCCCAACTGATTTATTCAGCCGAAGAGGTGCATGGATGAATCTTTTTGCATTGGAACTATTATATGAAAGGATATGGCCATGTGTTTTGAACTCGCCACCCTTACCGTTGCATGTCCAGATTTTTAAGTTTTACACCATCTGAGATTCAAATAAGCATATCACAGTAACTACTTGTTCTACTCCATAAAAAGTATATATTTTCTGAATGGTAATCTCACAAGGAATCTAAATATGCTATTTGAATTTGCATAGGACCTAATGGTAACATGTTGTGATTAAGAATGTTCAAAGAATATCAATTTTTTTCTTCATATTTTGATTAAAGCTCAATATTTTTTTTTATTCCTATCCCAATCATCATTTTACCGGACCTATTAGTTCCTCATGCAATTTACCCATCAGAACATAATGGTTGTCAAGGGTAACTTGTTGAAATATGTTATATCGGGAAGTGAATGAGCACAAACGTTTACATTTCATATTTATTAGAGTTCACACATATATTTTCTTGGCTATTCACCCTATCCTGATTTAAATGGCATATTTGTAAATTCCCCTATTTGAGAGCTTTCCAAAAATGTATAACTGGGCTATCATCGTATGGATACTTTTTTGCTATAGTCATGTATGTAAAACCGACGAATAAGGACAAGTTCACTGTGTAGCGAATAGGGAAAAGGCCAAGGGCAATCGATTTATGATTACAATTGTTACATAATAGTTGTGACGTTTGTTGAAACAGAATATTATGGAATATAAAATAATCTATAAAATGAGAGCAAAATCATGTTTCTACCATACAGGTATGAGGAGTTATTGTAAGTTGAACGTAGAATTGGTAACTTTTTCTATATTCCCCATAGAGATTGTACACAACGCCGCCGCCACCACCACCGCCACCACCCCTGACTTTGCAGCCAAACATTTATGGAAATACCTGATTTATTCACACAATGTAGCTAGATAAATAGGCTTTCAAATGACACCTCAACCATTGCTCTACCACATTTAGTTGTTGAGTTAAATGAGAGAGATGGATGATTCATCACCAAATATGCAACGCCACCACCCTTTTTGGGTGGTGAGTTCAAAACACATGGCCATATACAAAAATAGCAATGGCAGCCACTTTTGCCTGTGTGTGGCCCCAGAAAGTAGCACCAAAGGACCCCACATGCCCCAACTGATTTATTCAGCCAAAGAGGTACATGGATGAATCTTTTTGAATAGTAAATTACTAATAGTATTTAGTATTAACACTGACAGCAATTTTTGCTTGTATCGGGCTCCAAATAGTAGCCCGTCCTAAAGGGATTGCCCCAACCCATTTGCCTGTACAGACCCCACATGCCCCAATGCGCCAACTCATTTATTCAGCCAAAGAGATACATGGATGAATCTGTTAAAAGAGATGTAAAATACATGTTAAGATATACAAAAATACCAATAACAGTGCTCACTATTTCCTGTATGGGGTCCCAGAAAGTAGCCCAAAAAGCACATTATCCTGATTTATTCAGCCCAATAGATACGTGGATGAATCTTTGCAGATTTGAACTATTACATGATGGGCCGCTCCAGACGGTAGCTCCAAAGGACGCACATGCCCCCACTGATATATTCAGCAAAAGAAGTTTTGATTTAGAATATAGGATCTATAATAGGCCCCATACAAAAATATCAACAACAGCGCCTTTTACCTATGAGGCCCGAAACAGTAGCCCTCAAAGGCTCCGACTAATTTATTCAGCCTATGGATTCATCTTTTTGCATTGGAACTATTACAGGTTACATACAAAAATACATATGGCAGCAGCTTTGTTATTAGTTTTTTGGCAACATACTAATCATTTCATACTAAAATACATGTTAACACAAAATTATAATTATGATTTATGAAGACAATAAAATGTGACGCGTTAACGAGAGATTTTTACAACATGCAAACAAAATAAAAATATGCAACCATTGGAAATAGGGCTGCTTCATAAAATAAATCCTTTCCATTTATTTTCAAAATATAGCAAAATTCATCTGTACAATGCCCCCATACAAGACCCACAAGAAAGGCCCACGTCCCTAACTCATTTATTCAGCAGAAAAAGTACATGGATAAAGCATTTTGCATTGGAACTATAACATGTTAGGATACATACATGTAATTACCAGTGATAGCAACATTTGGCTGTATGGGGCTTTAGCCCAAAGGGCCCCACACCCATGGTTTATTCAGCCAAAAGGGTTCATGAATTAATTTCATATTAAGGTACATCAAAATACCAATGGCAGAAGATTACCAGTACGGGCCCCCACAAATAGTTGCCCTAAAGTGACCACATCCGTTGTTGTATTCCACCAAGGGGATACATGGATCTTTTGAATCTCTATGCAAAAGAGTGGCAGGTGAACAAAGTACTTGTCTTAACACTTTCCACGCGGCTATTAGTTTTACCAGATACAAACCATATTTTTCAGAAACCTTTTCCAACTTTCTAAGGGGCGATATCCAAACTCTCTGTGGTTTTACACCGGTATTACACCGATTTTATACCGGTATTAAAACGATATTTTTTCTATTGTTAAAAGCATCGGAAAAAGATCAGTGAATAATTATTATTTATTAGGTCACGTTCAGAGTGTATGCAACATTCTTAAATAGTCTAAAACGCAGAAAAATGACACTATTTAGGGGAGTATAAGATTCATAATGCTACTTGATTACACACATTATGCCTAAACCAGAAAACAATAACACGTTATGTTTAATGGCTCCCATATTGTTTAGTATTCAATGATAACATTATCCATGCATGTGCTGCTTACTCAAAAATCATCCACGGCTGAACAATAGTCTTTAAAGGCCACTTCAAGGAGGATTATTCTTATGACGTTAACGAGTGGAGTACGATAAGCCTAGCAATGAATTGGCGGCTACAAACATATCTCGTTTGAGTGTTGTCGCGATTAGCCTCCTCCTCCATCACCTGCCATGATAACACCTGGCACTTGTACTAGAAACCCGATAGGTGTACAATCTGGCAAATGGGTCGCTCTTTACGTCACAACGGGGGTCGGGTGAACACTGGTCAGCTTAATAACACAACCTTCCTTGCGCTTTCATCTGTCTGCTTCACTAATTGAGCCATCGACAGTACTACAATTATATAGTTCTATTGTTAACGCCAGATAAGTAGGGAGGCGGGTGCAGCGGTGTGTTATAATCACTGATCTTTTTCCGATGCTTTTAACAATAGAAAAAATATCGTTTTAATACCGGTATAAAATCGGTGTAATACCGGTGTAAAACCGCAGAGAGTTTGGATATCGCCCCTAAGTCTATCTCAAGAATTACTGAACCAATGCTAGGCATGTTTGTACTTCTCTTGTGGGGTTATTGGGCAGCAGAAAATATTATCCAATTAAAATAGAAACAAGTGCAAAGACACCTGCAAATCGCTCTGATCCAACTGCATATAGGGTGGGAGACAGCTGCTTCTGGATATAAACCTCTTATCTGTTATGTTTTTTTAACATTTAGATCTTCATGGTCGACCCAACAACTCCTGACAGTGATGTTGCAGCTAGCATAGATGTTCTATACCAAAGAGGCGTCGGTCATAAATAGGCATTGTGTAAATGATGACCCGGAGGTTGACTGCAATGATAATGTTGGCATCGCTATGGTGAGGGCATTTAATTTTGCCCTACAGGAGTCTGATGCAGCCATGGCTTTGGATCTGCTCATTAAGGTAGGTGATTATATCAAGGAATCTTCCTGATAATTCAGGAATTCCTATTTTTTTGTCACCAAAATGTCCATATTTTTAGGTCGTCCGTAGGAGAGAGACCTTATAGCTGCATCCTTCGTCTGTCTGTCATGTGTCTGTCAATGTCAACAATTGGGTACACACTTTTGGTACACACTTTTTATCTTGTCCAATTCTTTTCCATACAATGACCAATTGCTAGACTCGATCATCCAGTCTTCCCAATTTTCCACACGGCCCCTGCGAGGGTGTTCAAATGTGAAGACTGGAAAAAATACAGTTCTAAAAGTGTGCGCTGATAAATTCATGAAAAAATGAGCTTATTCACGCACCATCATGCCACAGAGCGCCAGTAGTTTCACGCGGCGTTGTACATCACGTGATGCGATAGGGCGCACGTTTGCCTCCCGCGGGACGCAGCGTGACGATCGTTCGATGCACTACCTTTGAATTGGATCAATCGGATGCTATTTCTGTTGTTGCTGTGTACAAATGCACATGCTCGGTATACAAAATACTCATGGAATTCCACGAGTAGATGCACACTTTTTGGGCGTACATTTTCCCAGTCCCTCTTTTTGGTCCGCCATTGTTAAAGATGGCGGCCATATAGAGGGACGCGGGTACCCAGTCTAACCAATTGCAACCAAACTTCAGTCATAGATGCAACATGGAAACTTTCATATGTTAATGAGGTTAAAGGTCACATTTCAAGGTCAAAGGTCATCTGAGGTCAAGATGTAAAAGTGGCTGCATAAAATTGATTACATAAATGGGGACGTTCCTGGCCTAAAAAAATGGTGATCGTCAAAGATTTGTACTGTAATTTGTAAGCTTACATAAACGATCGTATTTTTGTTTAAATGTTAAAAACAGAATGTATCTTTTGAATTTATTGTTACGTGTGTTTGGAATTTGTTTTGGAGCTTCTGTTCTGTCATTCTGTTAGTGTACCAGAAATGTTGAACAGTTTGGAAGGTAGGCCTACAGACTTTTACCTCTTTTTTTTGTACAGTATTCATTTATTTGATAGGCTCAAGTCAGATTCTCACTGCATATAATGATAAAATTGGATGGATTTTTTCGCATGATACACAGCTATATTAGTTCGACCAATATCTTTGTGTATCACGCTCAATCCATCCAAGGTTATATCTAATTTGAGTCATAGATGCAACATGGAAACCCAAAACCCGCACCCAGCGTGCAGGTTTTTGGGCTGAACGGACCCAGGCTATATAACGAGGCATATATACTGAGCCGAGTGTGCTTGACAGCCATGGTGCAGTGATTAAAATCCGGTGAATTTTGGGGGTCGGAAAAGTAGAAGTAGGGTTAGGGCTAAGTTGATTTTTTTACAGAACATGTAGGATTTAAGTTTCAGTCGTGCCCGGATCGTCATGCATTTGTGCACTACTACAACAGAAATACCACCCTATTCAAAAGCAGTGGGTTGATTGATCGTCACACCACGCTACAGGATGCATTTATAAAAAGAAAAACAATATTTCAATCATCAGACCATACAGGTCAGGTCGTAGTAATTGTTTATGGGTTCATACCCTCTGAAGTTCATCTTTAATGATCATTGACTTTATAACCTCTTCATTTCAGATAATTGCAGTTCACCATAAGAATAGGCGCAGCCACTCCTTGGACGGCAGTTGCCATGCACCAACACAGACTAAAGAGGGCATGCTTCTCATGTACACCTGCAATATGGCATCACATGGAATATGCTGAAAAATCTAGGATATGACCAGTTTCACACATCAAGGTATGTAAAGTGTTGTTCTTTAGACATAGAGTATGCTGTAGGACTATATCACAGTTGATCATAATTGAACAAAAGTCATATTGAACATGATCAAGTAGGGGTAATATACTAATATTAAAGGGGCATTCAGAGATGTGGTGGAGGCAGCGCCCTCAATTACAAAAATATATGATCAAAACTGGGATTTGTATATTTTTCAATTGTATTACATGTATGAACTTGCACCTATAAGGATTAAGAAAAATCAGCCCTCTTTGTACAACAAAACTTTGATTCGAAAAAGGCTGGTAGAGCCGCAACCAGCATTTTACATGGTTAAGGGTGATAATCCAATCCAACATTTAAAACATTGTTTTAATCAAGTGTTGCTGGGTGTTTTTAGCTTACTACAAGTAAGCTAAAGCGCAGTGGCGTAGCTGGGATTTTTTTCAGGGGGGGCAAGATTTCTGGAATTTTCGTAAAAGGTTGCCCCAAATTTTTTCCAAGTCACTAAATCGTGAAATTTCACGTAAGTGGGGGGGGGGGGGGGGGGGCTCAAAAAATTTCGCACGGTCAAAAAAATCGCTCAAAAAATTTCGCGCGGTCAAAAAAAATCGCACAGTACATGTACTACACGTACTATTTTGCCTTATTTGACTATTTGGGCTAAATATACACACAAATAACCACCCGTAATCTCGGTCTTTTATCATTATTTTCCTATTTTCTTTTTTTTTCTCCTTTTAATTTTTTTTTAGAGGGGCTGGGGGGCGGGGGCTCAAATGGGCTTTTTCCGTCAGGGGGGGCATTTGCCCCCCCTGCCCCCCCCTGAGCTACGCCACTGCTAAAGCGACTCGATGCGAAAGGTCACGGTAAAGGTCAAGGGGAAAGTGCGACTATGAAATATGTTTTTATCTCGGTCACACAAGTGGTATTTGTTGGAAAATGTACATTGAGATGGTGAAACAATATGATCGCATGAATATGTTATAAAATGAGTTAGATTGCCATTCGACAAACTTGGGAATTTTTCGTTATTTTCTTTATTGTCAAAACTATATTGAAAATGTGTGTAAAACGCTATGACATAAAATTTGATTAACACACGGCACGCATGTATCATGATGTACATGTATGCGTGTTTGTCTCATTGTGATTGGCTTACTACAGAAATCATGACAGGAGGGGTTAGAGATCATTATTATTCATGATATAATTATTATAATATGTGACCCGCTCCGATGAAACCAGACATAAGTCGCACAGGATATTTCGAGATAAAGCTCGTTAAAGTTGAAATGGGGGTGACAAATCTGGCGGATATCAATTTTTGTTTTTCGTCATTTTTTGATTCTTCAATATGTATACTTTAACCCTCAGTTAAATAAAATCAAATTTATTGATGAGGGAGGAAGTACAAAAATCATGCCTTTATTGAGGCAAACTGTGTCCTAAAGTGGTGATTTATCTTCCAAATACATCGTATTTTCCATAGGTAGGCGACACTACGCACTGACTTACCTATATAAATTTGGTATCGTTCGAATCATGAGTCATGATCTTGCCATATGGTAACATTTAATTAATTATGCATCGTATGTCATGAATATTGATCATTTAAAATGGTAAACAAATCTGACAGCTGATCTGATTGAACGACTCCGATTGGTCCGCGATGACCCAAGCTGTTGCGGCTAAAAATAAAATTAATGACCCCATGCATCTATTGCGTTTGTGGAACCCGTGATTTACTGAGCCTGTTCTTTCCACTGTTAAGCTTTCGATATCGTTAAATTTACAGTAAAAGTAAAATACTGAAAACGTTCGCAGATAAATAATGACTACGAGTGAGTCGAAAGGCTGATATAGCCTAGACTTGAGTACAAAATAAACCAAACTATAAAATGAAAAGGGGTACTTTAAAATAAATAATACATCATCGTCCAACCCCGCCTGTTCCTCATACGGTTCTCCTACTAAAAAAGGAACCCAAGAGTATGGCGCCGCTCACATCGCCAGCGGTGTGTTTACGTACGCACGATGTTGCTCTAAAATTCGCTTCATTATTGCACATTTGGTTGCACTTATGAAAGTTTTATGCATTTTGGTAGTACACAAAATTATTCTGATGGTAAATCTTGAACGAATCGCGATTTTAATATGTAATGTTAATGTCAGGGAAGCTGATTAAAACCGGTGCAGATTTGACAATAATAAATGAAGACAACACAGAGAACAGAAGTACATATCTACAGTACAGTACACTTTGGTGGACATTTAGTATATTTTATTGCGTTTTCACTTCCTCGAAAATCTGGACTACCAATTTTCGTAAATCCAGAGTCCCGCCCGAAAAACATATGTAGTAGTACTATTTTAATATCAGAGGAAAGCCTATCTTATTCTCAATATTCCCCTAAACCAATCACCTCGGTAAATGCTATTGTTACTTATTGAACCATCCAGAAGAGAACGCCAATTCACCAACTGGTTTTTGTGGCATTACCAAAGTCAAAGTGGCGCACCATTTAAAAGGCCAAATAAAAATAGTAGTTTCTCTTCCCCGCGCGTGTGCATCCATTTTGGCCGCCGCGTCAAAAAATAGTTTTTTGTAGATTTCTGTAGTGAGCTTCTGCATCATTGATGCTCTCGTTTTAGTAGAAACAACAATAATGGCAATTTTTAATGTTCATCTTGAATTCTGAAGTAAATTAATTAAAATTTAAAAAAATCGGGTCGTAGTAATTGTTTATGGACATGGGTTCATACTTTTTGAAGTTATTTAATGATCATTGACTTTAACCTTTTCATTTCAGATAATTGTAGTTCACCATAAGAATAATTAAGCAGCCACTCATCGGACGGCAGTTGCCATGCATCAACACAGACTGAAGAGGGCGTGCTTCTCATGTCCACCTGCAATAATGGCATCACATGGAATATGCTGAAACATCTAGGATATGACCAGTTTCACACATAAGGTATGCAAAGTGTTGTTCTTTAGAAATAGTATGCTGTAGGACTATATCACAGTTGATCATAATTGATCAAAAGTCATATTGGAACATGATCAAGTAGGGGTAATATTAACCCTGGCCTAACTCCCTAAGCATGTTTTTTCGAATATAATATCAGGGGAGAAAAAATGGGTCAAAATGTTGGGGGAATGATCACTGTTCATCAATGCCAGGGATTGAACCCAGGCCACGTACATGTAAAAAATGTGATGCTTGAGTTGAGTTAACTCCATACCAAATACATCTACTTTGCCAAACAGTGTAACATAGTGGCCATGCCCTATGGCTCCCAGACAGGAATCATATACATTTCACCCATTTCACCCATTGGATGTTTGTAAATTGCTGTGTAAAAAAATTTAACATTACAATCAAACAACTGGTTTGATTCTTACTCCTAAACCCCTCCTGGGTTGACATGTCATTCTATAAATGATTTACTATATAATTATTAACTAGTCAGTTGACTTATTTGAATACACCATTTTGATTGGGTTGGACCAGTAATATTTTCCAATTATTTTCCCTATATCACAGAACAGAATTAATCTACCTCCCCGTTGAGGCCCGTCAGGAATGTTGCCGGTATCCATGGTGGCAGCCATCTCATTCATCGGATGCCAACAAGGATGTATGGTCATTAGATGATGTCACCATAGGGGACACAGTGTACAATACTATTATGGGTGGACTTCCACAATGACAAAGATATTCAACAGTCTGTCAGCTTCCATCTGATGTGTGTGGTCAGACGAATGTGTTGGTGTAAGTGTATAGAAATTCAGAGGGCAATCTGCAGGGTTGTAAAACTTTCGGAAATTTCTAGAATCCCGGAAATGAGGCCATAAAAATATTCCAGATTTTTTTTTTCCCCTTCACTTTCAGAATTGGATAATGATATTTCAGGGCTAAACTTTAGAATACCCTACCATTTTTGAAGCTCCATTTTTTATAAAATAATTTTCGACGGCGCGAAGCTCAACCTTTTAAAACATAATGCAACATCGAAAAAGTCTTCCTTTTTCAATATCACCTTGGCCAGCGCGAAAGCACCACTGTTGAACCATCATCATCGCCGGCGCGAATCTCAATCTTTTTTCGTCCTATTTTTGAAACTCCACTTTTTTTAAATCATCTTTGACGGCGCGAAGCTCAACCTTTTAAAAAATAATGCAACATCGGAAAGGTCTTCCTTTTTCAATATCACCAACGCGATAGCACCACTGTTGAACCATCATCATCGCCGGCGGCGCGAAGCTTGGCCTTTCTTGCAAAACAATAACGCCTGGTAAAAAGGCAACGCTATTTCATTGCAGTGTTTCATGCGCACTGCTGACGTTACCTTTGCTGACATGTAAACATCAGTCTATTACCAAACATAGAAGCGTTTCATCAATTTGTGACTGATTTATTCCGGATTTTCGGCAAAAGTGTTCAACTTATTATTTCTCGGACAGTTTCATGAGATGATATAGCAAGTAGGGAAGGAATTGGACTTAGAAAAAAACCTATAATCTAATTATCTAATTATGATGTTTTACTGCCTATAAAGGCCAGTGGCATAATAAGGCTAATAAATTATGGTGTCCAGCGCCCCCGCCATCTTGCCCATCGTTTCTGCACAAGTGCCCACACAGCACACGCATACATGGTTTACACAGTCCGAAAAAGTCATGACACTTAAGAATTTATTTCAAAAGATATGTGTTATACTAACAATCGATAAAACAAAATCATATTTAAATATAAAAGTGGTTTATATTTGGGGGTCTAATGTCGAGAATTTCACTTCGCGAAAAATGCAATTTTTGAAAAAATGTGTCGAAATGTTTAGGTTAAAACACACATTTTCAAAATAAAACTGCATTTGATCTGTGTATGGCCAGATTGTCCCGTTATTTTGATTAAATAGAGGAGGGTCCAAATTGTTGAGGAGCTGGACTGCCCCTTAATATTGCAATGTGGGACAGGTTGGCCAAAATAGATTATGGGTCGTTCTTTAAAACTCCTGCCAAATTGTTGAGGTGTTGGACTGCCCTTAATATTGCATGGGACCTTTGTTGAGGCATTAGTCTGCCCCTTAATATTGCATTGTGGGACTCCGCCCCTTAAAATTGTTGAGGTGTTGGACTGCCCCCAAAATAGATTATGGGTCGTTCTTTAAAAGTCCCGTCAAAATTGTTGAGGTGTTGGACTGCCCCTTAATATTGCTTGTCCAAATTGTTGAGGAGTTGAACTCTCCCTTAATATTGCATTGTGGGACAGGTTGGCCAAAATAGATTATGGGTCGTTCTTTAAGAGTCCTATATGTGTCGTTCTTTAAAAGTCCCGTCCAAATTGTTGAGGTGTTGGACTGCCCCTTAATATTGCATTGGGACCGATGTTCAGTGTCATGTGACAGGTCGACCTAAATAGATTATGGGTCGTTCTTTAAATGCACTGCCCAAATTGTTGAGGAGCTGGACTGCCCCTTAATATTGCATTGTGGGACAGGTTGGCCAAAATAGATTATGGGTCGTTCTTTAAAAGTCCCGTCTAGATTGTTGAGGTGTTGGACTGCCCCTTAATATTGCATTGTGACTGAAGTTCAGTATCATGTGACAGATCAGCCTAGCCCATTCATTTTGATGAGGTATTAGTCTGCCCCTTAATATTGCATTGTGGGACTCCACCCCTTAAAATTGTTGAGGTGTTGGACTGCCCCTTAATATTGCATTGGGACTGAAGTTCAGTATCATGTGACAGGTCAGCCTAGCCCATTCATTTTGATGAGGTAATAGTATGCCCCTTAATATTGCATTGTGGGACTCCACCCCTTAAAATTGTTGAGGTGTTGGACTACCCCTTAATATTGCATTGGGACCGATGTTCAGTGTCATGTGACAGGTCGACCTAAATGGATTATCGGTCGTTCTTTAAATGCACTGCCCAAATTGTTGAGGAGCTGGACTCTCCCTTAATATTGCATTGTGGGACAGGTTGGCCAAAATAGATTATGGGTCGTTCTTTAAAAGTCCCGTCTAAATTGTTGAGGTGTTGGACTGCCCCTTAATATTGCATTGAGACCGATGTTCAGTGTCATGTGACAGGTCGACCTAAATAGATTATGGGTCGTTCTTTAAATGCACTGCCCAAATTGTTGAGGAGCTGGACTCTCCCTTAATATTGCATTGTGGGACAGGTTGGCAAAAATAGATTATGGGTCGTTCTTTAAAAGTCCCGTCCAGATTGTTGAGGTGTTGGACTGCCCCTTAATATTGCATTGGGACCGATGTTCAGTGTCATGTGACAGGTCGACCTAAATAGATTATGGGTCGTTCTTTAAATGCACTGCCCAAATTGTTGAGGAGCTGGACTCTCCCTTAATATTGCATTTTGGGACAGGTTGGCCAAAATAAATTATGGGTCGTTCTTTAAAAGTCCTGTCCAGATTGTTGAGGTGTTGGACTGCCCCTTAATATTGCATTGGGACCGATGTTCAGTGTCATGTGACAGGTCGACCTAAATAGATTATGGGTCGTTCTTTAAATGCCCTGCCCAAATTGTTGAGGAGCTGGACTCTCCCTTAATATTGCATTGTGGGACAGGTTGATCAAAATAAGGTATGGGTCGTTCTTTAAAAGTCCTGCCAAATTGTTGAGGTGTTGGACTGCCCCTTAATATTGCATGGGATTGTTGAGGCATTATTCTGCCCCTTAATATTGCATCGTGGGACTCCACCCCTTAAAATTCTTGAGGTGTTGGACTGCACAATGCAATATTAAGGGAGAGTTCAACTCCTCAACAATTTGGACAAGCAATATTAAGGGGAGAGTCAGGGGTGTTTAGGTTAAAACACACATTTTCAAAATAAAACTGCATTTGATCTGTGTATGGTCAGATTGTCCCGTTATTTTGATTAAATAGAGGAGGGTCCAAATTGTTGAGGAGCTGGACTGCCCCTTAATATTGCAATGTGGGACAGGTTGGCCAAAATAGATTATGGGTCGTTCTTTAAAACTCCTGCCAAATTGTTGAGGTGTTGGACTGCCTTTAATATTGCATGGGACCGTTGTTGAGGCATTAGTCTGCCCCTAAATATTGCATTGTGGGACTCCGCCCCTTAAAATTGTTGAGGTGTTGGACTGCCCCCAAAATAGATTATGGGTCGTTCTTTAAAAGTCCCGTCAAAATTGTTGAGGTGTTGGACTGCCCCTTAATATTGCTTGTCCAAATTGTTGAGGAGTTGAACTCTCCCTTAATATTGCATTGTGGGACAGGTTGGCCAAAATAGATTATGGGTCGTTCTTTAAGAGTCCCATATGTGTCGTTCTTTAAAAGTCCCGTCCAAATTGTTGAGGTGTTGGACTGTCCCTTAATATTGCATTGGGACTGAAGTTCAGTATCATGTGACAGGTCAGCCTAGCCCATTCATTTTGATGAGGTAATAGTATGCCCCTTAATATTGCATTGTGGGACTCCGCCCCTTAAAATTGTTGAGGTGTTGGACTGCCCCTTAATATTGCATTGGGACCGATGTTCAGTATCATGTGACAGGTCGACCTAAATGGATTATGGGTCGTTCTTTAAATGCACTGCCCAAATTGTTGAGGAGCTGGACTCTCCCTTAATATTGCATTGTGGGACAGGTTGGTCAAAATAAGGTATGGGTCGTTCTTTAAAAGTCCTGCCAAATTGTTGAGGTGTTGGACTGCCCTTAATATTGCATGGGACCTTTGTTGAGGCATTAGTCTGCCCCTTAATATTGCATTGTGGGACTCCACCCCTTAAAATTGTTGAGGTGTTGGACTACCCCTTAATATTGCATTGGGACCGATGTTCAGTGTCATGTGACAGGTCGACCTAAATGGATTATCGGTCGTTCTTTAAATGCACTGCCCAAATTGTTGAGGAGCTGGACTCTCCCTTAATATTGCATTGTGGGACAGGTTGGCCAAAATAGATTATGGGTCGTTCTTTAAAAGTCCCGTCTAAATTGTTGAGGTGTTGGACTGCCCCTTAATATTGCATTGAGACCGATGTTCAGTGTCATGTGACAGGTCGACCTAAATAGATTATGGGTCGTTCTTTAAATGCACTGCCCAAATTGTTGAGGAGCTGGACTCTCCCTTAATATTGCATTGTGGGACAGGTTGGCAAAAATAGATTATGGGTCGTTCTTTAAAAGTCCCGTCCAGATTGTTGAGGTGTTGGACTGCCCCTTAATATTGCATTGGGACCGATGTTCAGTGTCATGTGACAGGTCGACCTAAATAGATTATGGGTCGTTCTTTAAATGCACTGCCCAAATTGTTGAGGAGCTGGACTCTCCCTTAATATTGCATTTTGGGACAGGTTGGCCAAAATAAATTATGGGTCGTTCTTTAAAAGTCCTGTCCAGATTGTTGAGGTGTTGGACTGCCCCTTAATATTGCATTGGGACCGATGTTCAGTGTCATGTGACAGGTCGACCTAAATAGATTATGGGTCGTTCTTTAAATGCCCTGCCCAAATTGTTGAGGAGCTGGACTCTCCCTTAATATTGCATTGTGGGACAGGTTGATCAAAATAAGGTATGGGTCGTTCTTTAAAAGTCCTGCCAAATTGTTGAGGTGTTGGACTGCCCCTTAATATTGCATGGGATTGTTGAGGCATTATTCTGCCCCTTAATATTGCATCGTGGGACTCCACCCCTTAAAATTCTTGAGGTGTTGGACTGCACAATGCAATATTAAGGGAGAGTTCAACTCCTCAACAATTTGGACAAGCAATATTAAGGGGAGAGTCAGGGGTGTTTAGGTTAAAACACACATTTTCAAAATAAAACTGCATTTGATCTGTGTATGGTCAGATTGTCCCGTTATTTTGATTAAATAGAGGAGGGTCCAAATTGTTGAGGAGCTGGACTGCCCCTTAATATTGCAATGTGGGACAGGTTGGCCAAAATAGATTATGGGTCGTTCTTTAAAACTCCTGCCAAATTGTTGAGGTGTTGGACTGCCTTTAATATTGCATGGGACCGTTGTTGAGGCATTAGTCTGCCCCTAAATATTGCATTGTGGGACTCCGCCCCTTAAAATTGTTGAGGTGTTGGACTGCCCCCAAAATAGATTATGGGTCGTTCTTTAAAAGTCCCGTCAAAATTGTTGAGGTGTTGGACTGCCCCTTAATATTGCTTGTCCAAATTGTTGAGGAGTTGAACTCTCCCTTAATATTGCATTGTGGGACAGGTTGGCCAAAATAGATTATGGGTCGTTCTTTAAGAGTCCCATATGTGTCGTTCTTTAAAAGTCCCGTCCAAATTGTTGAGGTGTTGGACTGTCCCTTAATATTGCATTGGGACTGAAGTTCAGTATCATGTGACAGGTCAGCCTAGCCCATTCATTTTGATGAGGTAATAGTATGCCCCTTAATATTGCATTGTGGGACTCCGCCCCTTAAAATTGTTGAGGTGTTGGACTGCCCCTTAATATTGCATTGGGACCGATGTTCAGTATCATGTGACAGGTCGACCTAAATGGATTATGGGTCGTTCTTTAAATGCACTGCCCAAATTGTTGAGGAGCTGGACTCTCCCTTAATATTGCATTGTGGGACAGGTTGGTCAAAATAAGGTATGGGTCGTTCTTTAAAAGTCCTGCCAAATTGTTGAGGTGTTGGACTGCCCTTAATATTGCATGGGACCTTTGTTGAGGCATTAGTCTGCCCCTTAATATTGCATTGTGGGACTCCACCCCTTAAAATTGTTGAGGTGTTGGACTGCACAATGCAATATTAAGGGAGAGTTCAACTCCTCAACAATTTGGACATTATGGGTCGTTCTTTAAAAGTCCCGTCCAAATTGTTGAGGTGTTGGACTGCTCCTTAATATTGCATTGGGACCGCCCATTCATATTGCATTGGGACCGCCCATTCATATTGTTGAGGCATTAGTCTGCCCCTTAATATTGCATTGTGGTACTCCGCCCCTTAAAATTGTTGAGGTGTTGGACTGCCCCTTAATATTGCATTGGGACCGCCCATTCATATTGTTGAGGCATTAGTCTGCCCCTTAATATTGCATTGTGGGACTCCGCCCCTTAAAATTGTTGAGGTGTTGGACTGCCCCTTAATATTGCATTGGGACCGATGTTCAGTGTCATGTGACAGGTCGACCTAAATAGATTATGGGTCGTTCTTTAAATGCCCTGCCCAAATTGTTGAGGAGCTGGACTCTCCCTTAATATTGCATTGTGGGACAGGTTGATCAAAATAAGGTATGGGTCGTTCTTTAAAAGTCCTGCCAAATTGTTGAGGTGTTGGACTGCCCCTTAATATTGCATGGGATTGTTGAGGCATTATTCTGCCCCTTAATATTGCATTGTGGGACTCCACCCCTTAAAATTCTTGAGGTGTTGGACTGCACAATGCAATATTAAGGGAGAGTTCAACTCCTCAACAATTTGGACAAGCAATATTAAGGGGAGAGTCAGGGGTGTTTAGGTTAAAACACACATTTTCAAAATAAAACTGCATTTGATCTGTGTATGGTCAGATTGTCCCGTTATTTTGATTAAATAGAGGAGGGTCCAAATTGTTGAGGAGCTGGACTGCCCCTTAATATTGCAATGTGGGACAGGTTGGCCAAAATAGATTATGGGTCGTTCTTTAAAACTCCTGCCAAATTGTTGAGGTGTTGGACTGCCTTTAATATTGCATGGGACCGTTGTTGAGGCATTAGTCTGCCCCTAAATATTGCATTGTGGGACTCCGCCCCTTAAAATTGTTGAGGTGTTGGACTGCCCCCAAAATAGATTATGGGTCGTTCTTTAAAAGTCCCGTCAAAATTGTTGAGGTGTTGGACTGCCCCTTAATATTGCTTGTCCAAATTGTTGAGGAGTTGAACTCTCCCTTAATATTGCATTGTGGGACAGGTTGGCCAAAATAGATTATGGGTCGTTCTTTAAGAGTCCCATATGTGTCGTTCTTTAAAAGTCCCGTCCAAATTGTTGAGGTGTTGGACTGTCCCTTAATATTGCATTGGGACTGAAGTTCAGTATCATGTGACAGGTCAGCCTAGCCCATTCATTTTGATGAGGTAATAGTATGCCCCTTAATATTGCATTGTGGGACTCCGCCCCTTAAAATTGTTGAGGTGTTGGACTGCCCCTTAATATTGCATTGGGACCGATGTTCAGTATCATGTGACAGGTCGACCTAAATGGATTATGGGTCGTTCTTTAAATGCACTGCCCAAATTGTTGAGGAGCTGGACTCTCCCTTAATATTGCATTGTGGGACAGGTTGGTCAAAATAAGGTATGGGTCGTTCTTTAAAAGTCCTGCCAAATTGTTGAGGTGTTGGACTGCCCTTAATATTGCATGGGACCTTTGTTGAGGCATTAGTCTGCCCCTTAATATTGCATTGTGGGACTCCACCCCTTAAAATTGTTGAGGTGTTGGACTGCACAATGCAATATTAAGGGAGAGTTCAACTCCTCAACAATTTGGACATTATGGGTCGTTCTTTAAAAGTCCCGTCCAAATTGTTGAGGTGTTGGACTGCTCCTTAATATTGCATTGGGACCGCCCATTCATATTGCATTGGGACCGCCCATTCATATTGTTGAGGCATTAGTCTGCCCCTTAATATTGCATTGTGGTACTCCGCCCCTTAAAATTGTTGAGGTGTTGGACTGCCCCTTAATATTGCATTGGGACCGCCCATTCATATTGTTGAGGCATTAGTCTGCCCCTTAATATTGCATTGTGGGACTCCGCCCCTTAAAATTGTTGAGGTGTTGGACTGCCCCTTAATATTGCATTGGGACTGAAGTTCAGTATCATGTGACAGGTCGACCTAAATAGATTATGGGTCGTTCTTTAAATGCACTGCCCAAATTGTTGAGGAGCTGGACTCTCCCTTAATATTGCATTGTGGGACAGGTTGGTCGAAATAAGGTATGGGTCGTTCTTTAAAAGTCCTGCCAAATTGTTGAGGTGTTGGACTGCCCCTTAATATTGCATGGGATTGTTGAGGCATTATTCTGCCCCTTAATATTGCATTGTGGGACTCCGCCCCTTAAAAATGTTGAGGTGTTGGACTGCTCCTTAATATTGCATTAGGACTGAAGTTCAGTATCATGTGACAGGTCGGCCTAGCCCATTCATATTGTTGAGGTATTAGTCTGCCCCTTAATATTGCATTGTAGGACTCCGCCCCTTAAAATTGTTGAGGTGTTGAACTGCCCCTTAATATTGCAATGTGGGACAGGTTGGCCAAAATAGATTATGGGTCGTTCTTTAAAACTCCTGCCAAATTGTTGAGGTGTTGGACTGCCTTTAATATTGCATGGGACCGTTGTTGAGGCATTAGTCTGCCCCTAAATATTGCATTGTGGGACTCCGCCCCTTAAAATTGTTGAGGTGTTGGACTGCCCCCAAAATAGATTATGGGTCGTTCTTTAAAAGTCCCGTCAAAATTGTTGAGGTGTTGGACTGCCCCTTAATATTGCTTGTCCAAATTGTTGAGGAGTTGAACTCTCCCTTAATATTGCATTGTGGGACAGGTTGGCCAAAATAGATTATGGGTCGTTCTTTAAGAGTCCCATATGTGTCGTTCTTTAAAAGTCCCGTCCAAATTGTTGAGGTGTTGGACTGTCCCTTAATATTGCATTGGGACTGAAGTTCAGTATCATGTGACAGGTCAGCCTAGCCCATTCATTTTGATGAGGTAATAGTATGCCCCTTAATATTGCATTGTGGGACTCCGCCCCTTAAAATTGTTGAGGTTTTGGACTGCCCCTTAATATTGCATTGGGACCGATGTTCAGTATCATGTGACAGGTCGACCTAAATGGATTATGGGTCGTTCTTTAAATGCACTGCCCAAATTGTTGAGGAGCTGGACTCTCCCTTAATATTGCATTGTGGGACAGGTTGGTCAAAATAAGGTATGGGTCGTTCTTTAAAAGTCCTGCCAAATTGTTGAGGTGTTGGACTGCCCTTAATATTGCATGGGACCTTTGTTGAGGCATTAGTCTGCCCCTTAATATTGCATTGTGGGACTCCACCCCTTAAAATTGTTGAGGTGTTGGACTGCACAATGCAATATTAAGGGAGAGTTCAACTCCTCAACAATTTGGACATTATGGGTCGTTCTTTAAAAGTCCCGTCCAAATTGTTGAGGTGTTGGACTGCTCCTTAATATTGCATAGGGACCGCCCATTCATATTGCATTGGGACCGCCCATTCATATTGTTGAGGCATTAGTCTGCCCCTTAATATTGCATTGTGGTACTCCGCCCCTTAAAATTGTTGAGGTGTTGGACTGCCCCTTAATATTGCATTGGGACCGCCCATTCATATTGTTGAGGCATTAGTCTGCCCCTTAATATTGCATTGTGGGACTCCGCCCCTTAAAATTGTTGAGGTGTTGGACTGCCCCTTAATATTGCATTGGGACTGAAGTTCAGTATCATGTGACAGGTCGACCTAAATAGATTATGGGTCGTTCTTTAAATGCACTGCCCAAATTGTTGAGGAGCTGGACTCTCCCTTAATATTGCATTGTGGGACAGGTTGGTCGAAATAAGGTATGGGTCGTTCTTTAAAAGTCCTGCCAAATTGTTGAGGCATTATTCTGCCCCTTAATATTGCATTGTGGGACTCCGCCCCTTAAAATTGTTGAGGTGTTGGACTGCTCCTTAATATTGCATTAGGACTGAAGTTCAGTATCATGTGACAGGTTGGCCTAGCCCATTCATATTGTTGAGGTATTAGTCTGCCCCTTAATATTGCATTGTAGGACTCCGCCCCTTAAAATTGTTGAGGTGTTGGACTGCCCCCAAAATAGATTATGGGTCGTTCTTTAAAAGTCCCCTCCAAATTGTTGAGGTGTTGGACTGCCCCTTAATATTGCATTGGGACCGACCATTCATATTGTTGAGGCATTAGTCTGCCCCTTAATATTGCATTGTGGGACTCCGCCCCTTAAAATTGTTGAGGTGTTGGACTGCCCCTTAATATTGCATTGGGACTGAAGTTCAGTATCATGTGACAGGTCAGCTTAGCCCATTCATTTTGATGAGGTAATAGTATGCCCCTTAATATTGCATTGTGAGACTCCGCCCCTTAAAATTGTTGAGGTGTTGGACTGCCCTTGGGACCGATGTTCAGTGTCATGTGACAGGTCGACCTAAATGGATTATGGGTCGTTCTTTAAAAGCCCTGCCCAAATTGTTGAGGAGCTGGACTCTCCCTTAATATTGCATTGTGGGACAGGTTGGTCAAAATAAGGTATGGGTCGTTCTTTAAAAGTCCTGCCAAATTGTTGAGGTGTTGGACTGCTCCTTAATATTGCATGGGATTGTTGAGGCATTATTCTGCCCCTTAATATTGCATTGTGGGACTCCGCATCTTAAAATTGTTGAGGTGTTGGACTGCCCCTTAATATTGCATTGGGACTGAAGTTCAGTATCATGTGACAGGTCGGCCTAGCCCATTCATATTGTTGAGGTATTAGTCTGCCTATTAATATTGCATTGTAGGACTCCGCCCCTTAAAATTGTTGAGGTGTTGGACTGCCCCCAAAATAGATTATGGGCCGTTCTTTAAAAGTCCCCTCCAAATTGTTGAGGTGTTGGACTGCTCCTTAATATTGCATTGGGACCGCCCATTCATATTGCATTGGGACCGCCCATTCATATTGTTGAGGCATTAGTCTGCCCCTTAATATTGCATTGTGGGACTCCGCCCCTTAAAATTGTTGATGTGTTGGACTGCCCCTTAAAATTGCATTGGGACTGAAGTTCAGTATCATGTGACAGGTCGGCCTAAATAGATTATGGGTCGTTCTTTAAAACTCCTGCCAAATTGTTGAGGTGTTGGACTGCCCTTAATATTGCATGGGACAGCCCATTCATATTGTTGAGGCATTAGTCTGCCCCGTGGGACTCTGCCCCTTAAAATTGTTGAGGTATAGGACTGCCCCTTAATATTGCATTGGGACCAAAGTTCAGTATCATGTGACAGGTCAGCCTAGATAGATTATGGGTCATTCTTTAAAAGCGCCGACGTAGATGATGGCTTCAACACCGGGGCTTCGCCGATGTTGATTGTTTTGAAAAAAAGGTGGACCTTCGCGCCGTCGAAGAGGATGGATTCATCAGCGGTGCTTCGCCGATGTTGATTGTTTTGAAAAAAAAGATTGAGGCTCATAGCTTACACATTGTTCACGCTCGGTCTTGTACAGCGATCGTTGAATTTGAACTGTGACCCTCATTGCAAACAGTCGCTAACACAGATACGCACACTAGCGTAAGAACGTGTATCTCATAGTCATATACCTATGTCGTGTCCATGTTAATCAGTAGAAGATACTTATAGAATGTTTTGGAAATCGCTTGAAACTTTTGCGGAAGCAATTCGGAAGTAATTTAATGTGTTAAAAAACTTATGCAGGATTTGCATTGTATTTATTTTTTACAGACATTAACAAATTTACAATGTAGGCACAGGATGGAGATTGACAATTTTCAGAATGTCTTAAAGTTTCCACGTCCATACATAGTCAGATTTAGGGGATTTTCGATTGAGACCCGTTAGTGAAGTTCATATGTAAACTTATGCGTCAAACAAGAAAATGAGGGGTCCTTTGATGCGTAAGAACGCGACCCTTGCTGTCTGGCTATTAAAAAGCTCATGTAAATAGTTGAAATAGATCAATTACCCATTTACATCCAAGAATCTTTATGACCTACTTGCTTGTAATGTGTCCAATCCTGTATTCATATGATAATATATATATGGGGTATGGTGTTAACCTTCGTGAGAAGGATACAAGAAAACAAATGTAGTTGCCCTTCTCAGCTGTGCTCTGGAGCATATATGTGTTTTTATTTTATTTTGTTGCTTGCTTCCCATTCAATATATATACAACATAGTTATGTTGTTTGTTTCTGATGGACTTGATGCAAGTCCATATATGTTGTATACAAAGTGTATATCTCATATGATTTCCTCTGATATTTACATCATCTGTAGGTTTTCCGGTCATGCGAACAATGGTATGGAATACTTCATCGAGACTCATGCTACATGATACAATTAGACTTGTTCATGGGATGTGGGCAGCTGTATGATTGCAGCCACAAAGGGAAGGTGAGACAATTTTTTTAAAAATGTTTTTATACCTCTGTCGTGTTTTAGTGTAAATATGGCCTCCAGATGGTTAGATTAATACAGGATCTTCTGAATGTCCAGGTCGCACTAGTCTGCTATAGTATACCTTTTTCTTGTCACTCTATGAACATGTACCGATAGAGGGCTCACTCCCCATGGACCGCTCCCCATCCTCTGATCTCACCCCCGAGAAAAAAAGGTCTACTTGCATTGGATTGACCTCGTTGACCTCCGTATACTTTTACATTAGTGCTCGTCCAAAAATTGGGCGCATACGTAATGAGCAATTTGTTCGCGTGGGGTTCAAAATTAACCAATGGCAGACACGATAAATACGAAGTATATGAATATTTATATACGTCTACGCAGAGAGACGAATCTTGCTCACTTGATAAATTCAAAATGTCGATTTTCTGGCACTGTATAGCCGCCGTTTCGGTCTAAAATCACACTTTAGGAGTTATCTTTGACATTGGTCCTCGCCCAAAATATGTTCCTCAGAGATATATAGCTACATTTCCGCATATGTGACTATTTCCATGCTATTTCCTATCTTTCAATATCGTGTAATAAAAAACCTTTTTACGTTTAAACAGAGACAAATAATTTGATCATTGTTTACAATAACTAGAGACTCTTACACAGCCACAGAAATACCCCTTCACGCGTTTCTAGATGTACAAACAGCAAATTCAATATTAGCGCGTTATGAAGGGGTGTGATACTATCGTGACGCATAAAAAGCATCGTCCCTAGTAATCCCTAGTGTGCTCAAGCACAGTTCTTTTGTAAATCCAATGCCAGTAGACCTTGTATTTGGTCGTTTCTCGGATGGGAAGTATCAGGGGGTGTTGTTCGATTGTGTGACAGGGAAATTATACAAGGCATACGAGTAGACTAAGGTCGCACTGGAATTTCAATTAGACCAATCAGGTGTTTTTTTATGTTGTGGTCGGGCACAAATGCGTATGCTAATTAAGTACTCTTGGAATTCCACAAGTAACTGCACACTTTGGTAGTGTATATGGGTAGAGCATGTGATAGTGACAACTGCTGGCAAACCATAGGGGTTGCAGTCTATTGTGGCCGTGAGTTCGTCAGCTATAATGAAATTGAAGGTAGTTTACATGGTGTTTTGTTTTGGCATCAGGCAGAGCAATGAGACACTATTTTCGCTGCATGTGAATTGCAAAAATACCCAGTTGTAGATGAAACAAAAATAATTTGTTAGCAATGTGTGGTTGAAAGGTAAACCAATCTATTGTAAAAAAGCTGCCATATGGTTAGTATTTGGAGACCAGGTTAATCTGCCTACTCAGATTAGGCCTATCACTTGACGTATAGCAGCTTTTATTATCTATTCATTACTGTTTGACAAGAATGATTTTGAGTCATCAATGCAAACAACACTCCATTCTGTTACTATAGCTTGAATACTAGGCATTTTCTCTCTCTAAAACAATTCACATATGAAGAATGCAAAATTAATTAATTAGACCACAGACATATGTTGTCATATAATAAGGTAGGCAAACAAAAAAGGGGTGGGTAGGACTGGGATTACACGTTTTCTCAAACCTGCCATACAAATTGATTGGCTTTTTGCAAACCATTATATTACCGCAGTAGTTGATATCTACCTTATTTTAAGCCTAATTTTATACGGTTTCATATTCTGTACTGAAACATATAATTCCATTAAAAATATGAAGAAGAAAAAACGCCACCTCACATGGGTAGAATGAGCACGAAAAAGGGACATGACTGCCATATTATGTAATAAAAATATAACATTTTTCATGAAGTTGGTAAATTTCGTACTGAATCTCCTTTATAAATCTGTGATTTTTATTTTGTGTCAAGATAAGATGCAAAATGTCTCCAAAATTAAAAAAAAATGCTATGAATCTATTCATCATATTTTGTGATACTTTAATTTCAATCATGAGGTATCAATTTAAAGCTTGATTTTTGCATGTTTTGATCAGACATTGGATAAAAGACCCCAAGAGATATGTTTATTGTGACGGGTCACATGTTACACGGTCAGAGGTCATACACCAATGTCAAAGGTCATTTTAGGTGAAGTTCTAAAATAAGTTGAACATACAAAAATTGCCTATATTTGACCAGGTTGCAATTAAAGGTATGTTCTGATTTCTGGCCTGATTTTCAACTTGATGTTTTCTATTTTACATGAGAGGTCATCCCTAAAATTGTCACATTCCAAAGTTTGAGATAACTCCAATGGTTCTAATTTTAGAAGCACAAGGTCTAAATAATGTTGCCCATTGAGTTGTACACAAGCTGGCTGGTGGTTAACCACCTTTGGCAGTAATTCACCACATTTTAGCCTATTATTTCTAAATGGAACATTTCTGGGCCCTAAGATTTCACAGACATAATGTGAAAAATATGGGGATTCTTCTGATATCAAAATATGATGTGAAAAAAAAATCATAGCCCCAAAAAGTGATCGGAACATACCTGAGGATCATTACTTTCGAACCTCATAACACCAACCATAAACGGAGGTCTTATGCATCATTGATGCTCTCGTTTTGTAACTTTTGTAATTTGAACTCAATAGGTAATTTGAACTATCAGTGAATATTTTGCATAGATTTTTTTAAATGATGAATTCCAATGAATTATATGGTTTATTGTTGCGGATTTCCCTTAATAAACACATATTTGAGATGATCCATTCTTATAAGGCCAAAAAAAATGGTTTGTCTCAATTGGGTTTACTCCATAGAATGTGAGAATTTTGTTTTTTTCAATTTGATTTTTTTTTCTTCAATTTTTCAATTTTTTTCTTCTTCCATTTTAAAAAAAATCTGTCAAATGTCAAACTTTTCCTACTTTTGATAAAATAAAAAATACGCATTTATTCACTCTATTGACTTTTTTATTTTATATTGGCCGTACTTTGATAGAGAAACAAATACTGTACAGTATCTGTGATTGGTGCAATATAATATATATTCCTCGTTCTGACCAATCAGAAGGTAGTTCTCATCTCAGACAGTCCGGGGGTTTAAAATTGCGGGGGATGGACCGTCCCGAGTAATGAATCCGTCTGATAACGGCGGCGATATGATATTAAAAATCAAAGTTTTACATGAAAAGTGGTCAATTGGATGGTTCTTACACAGAACAGATAGGAACAACACGCTGTCCCGGAGAACTGTTGCAAGGGAGAAATCCGTGTTTCAAAATACCTTCCGAGGCAACTACAAGTGCTGCTCCTGCCACTGGTGGTGGGACTGCTGAATTCAAAAAGTTAAATACGGCAATGATTTGATGAATTCACCTTTTGAATTGAAAAAAAAATAAAAATCTGCAGACCGCATTGGATTTTCAGTCTCTCATGTCATTTGAGACAAACCTTCTTCTTTTTTGGCTTAATTGTTTGTATTAAGGAATTCAGATCTAAAAAAGAGTGTCAAACAGAGATTAATATGTGTTCTTACTATTCACCAAGCGTTATCTGTGTTTCTATGCTTGCATTGCTGAGATATACGCAAATGTATCAATCAACCCATATTTCCACCTATTACATATCCAGCCAAATATTGACAGGTTAATGCTACAACGGGATCATAGCTAGTAATCCAAAAGTGTATTGTTTGAAAGACAAGGGTTCATACTTTGTATTGATCACACTATCTGTCAATAGAATCACTCATGCATCCCATACCATGATCACTTTCATTATTTATTGATCGACCCTCGTATGTATCACACCATCAGATACAGAGGCGGCAGAAGCAAAACAAGATTTAGGGGGTTGAGCCCAAATTTTGTTTTATGATGGGAACATAGAAAAAATGTGTGCCTCGTAAATATTTTCAGTATTTGAACTAAAAGAGTATGGAATAACAAAGCCATATTGTGTGACAAATTTATGAAATATTGAAGCACACACATTGGACAATTTTTACACTAATAAGATGGTGTCCAGATGACGTTATTTTTTTAGGAAGCTTGAACTTAAAACTTGTTATTTTACAATTTTATACCCATCAGCGATAGCTCATCGACTCACTTTATTTTTGCCAATTTTCTTATTTTTTTATTTCAGTCTGGTGTTAGAACATTAGTCAGCCATGACCTGAACACTCAACTAGTCAACTTTGAGCAGTTCTACATTTGTGTTAGGGGTAAAGGAAGTGAGGTGATGTGCCGCAATGTCAACGTAACACAAGGAGTAATCCAATGATGTTAGCATTACATGGAGTCTATTGCTGGAACTCTATTACGAGGGCTACAGGTAACCCAAGTGAGAAAAATGTTGATATTTTCCAACTAAAAGAATGTTGCATGCATGTAATGCAGCACATAAAAAGGGGGGGGGACCTTGCAGATAAAGTTAATTTTGAGTTTTTCGTGCTCTCAGAGCATTTTCTAAGCTTTAAATGACACAAACTTATCAAAATGTATCAATGCATTCAGATTTTACAAGTGAAAATGGCTCCTAAATTATTATTATGGAAACATCCGCTTCTAATGTAAATTACAGACGAAGGTTGGCGCAAATTTAGCTCAGACTTTATTTAACATGCAACAATTCATTCCTTTATTTTTGGTATCATTGGGCATAACCCTTTTATTCAGTACTCGGAAAAGGCAGCAACATAAATCAATTAATCCAACACGCACTCTCGCACTGACTGGATGACATTAAACTGACTAATTGGACAAACCAGTCGGAAACAATTATAACTTCAGCATGAGCTGTCACCCCCTGCGTGATAAAAAAAAAAAATGTATCATACTATAATTTGCCTTATGGTGTGACTATGTATGTATCCTTAAAATGCTCCCTCATTTTACGTCTAAAAGCTGTGAACTGATAAAAGATGATTATATTGTGAGTGTTATATGCTATAAATGGCTGAAAACCGTACAGAATTGACCGAGATATGAGCAAAAAGCCAATGAAAATCCATGGATACGGGCCGTGTTTGTTTATCTTCATGCGTACTGTTACCATACATTCGGCGCGCGTAACACATAACGCGTCAAATACACTGCGCTACGGGAGATTAATTTCTAAGGCCTTGGGGGTTTAGATAAGCACGGGGTAGGCAGGGGCGGGAACGAAAGCGGGGGCTGGGGACGGCGGGTTGGGGCACGTCAGGGGGCGCTGATCGAGGGCGAGGGGTTGTAATGTGGTTTGGCAGGCAGGAGGTTAATGAAGAAATGTGATACTAAATTGCGTAACACTAACGGGGAGGGTCACGAGGTGGAAGGAAATAGTGTGGTTCCTTAAAAGTATAATAAACCATGGGATATAGCTTGGGGAGGTGGTTAAGGTTTAGGCCTAAGGGGTTGAGATATGCATGGGCGGTGTGGGGGGGGGGGCGAGCTAGGGGATTATTATAGGCCTGCATTATATTTTCTCATATGTATATCTCTCCCACTCGAGCGGCTGTAAACCAAATATCGCAGTTCCTAACCGAGAAATTTGGCTATGGACTGCAGGCAGCGACTGCCAGGAATTATGTGTCTGCGATCATGTTGGTCCACAAAGATTATGAAGATGGATCCTCTGCCAATGACGGGGGGGGGGGGGGGGAGATCGTCTCTTACTGATTGGGATGTTCAACTAGAGGCCTCCATCCAGGAAGATCGTTCCTGCTTGGGAGCTAAATACTGTTCTCGATTATTTGAAAGGTCCGCCATTCGAGCCTTTGGCGAAGGCGACCCTTAAAAATATGACTCTGAAAACGGTAATTCTCATAGCCCTTGCGAACGAGCAAAGGTGCTCTGAACTTCACGCATTGTCGTTCTCGCCAATGACCCTTTCACGCACAGGTGTTACACTGAGTTTCGGGCCGGGTTTCTGGCCATAAACGAAACGAGTGCTCACTAGTTTTGCACCCTTTACCTTCCCTCTCTTAGCTCAGGCTTGCCGTGCACGAAGACAGGCTATGGTGCTCCGTACGTTGTCTGAGCTACTACTCGGAAAGAACGTCCGGTGTGCTTGGTAAAGAAAAATGATCAGCTCTTCTTGACACAATCTGAACCTCACAGACCCGCGACAAAAAGCACAATAGCCCGCGGGCTGGTTCAGGTAGTTACGGACTCAAATGTTGTAGACAAGCATGCCTCCGCGCACTCAACACATGCAATTACGACTTCATGGGCTTACCATCAGGGGTTAGCCATGAAGGAAATTTGAGAAGCAGTTTCATGGCGATCCACAAGGATGTTTTCTGCTGCCTATTACAGGGCCATCAGCGGAAACTCGCTCAGAGGACAGTTCGCTATGGCGGTCTTATCCAGACCGCCCAGCAGACAGCCAAGAAACTAGGTGTGTTGGTCTATCAGTTATATATTTTAAGGTTGAACTATGTCTTTCGGTTTGGATAAACGCGAGATAAGACAAGCTTACCTTGGTTCGATCTTGACCTTTACATCATGGCGATGTGGGTCTGATGATCTGATCTCAAAATTATACTTTAAACGGTTTTGGCTTTTTTGCGCCTCCACCAAGTTCTGTGCTAGACTGGTTTGATGCAAATTAGTCAGATCAACATGGAACCATTCGGCAAGCAGCTCGGCAAGGGAGTCTCCCCCAAGAAAATCTAGGGACTCCCCTGCCAAGGCCTGCTTACTGCGGTTCGATGTTGATCTCCAGCCGACCTGAAGCCCCACTGCAAAAAACAGAAGTAGTTTGGATACTTTTTTTGCAAGGTGTCCAAGCGAAATAGGGTGACGGGCTGGCGCGTGACGTGGGTGATGTCACATCGGGAGGACCTTGTTTCTAGTCTCTGAAATATTGAAATACTTCAGGTTTGGAATACCCGCATCACTGGGGACGCGATCATCCTGAAAATAAATACTGCCCTCACATGATTTGTTGGGAATTCGCGGTCCATTGACTAGGAAAAAGAGTGCATACAGCTATAGGCGAATCATCTTATTCATTTTATTTCTCCCAGGCTTGATGAAACTGAACACTCCAGTAGTAAGCACCCACCCTAGTAGGCAACACAGAAACTTTCATATCAGATGGCTCTGGAGAACAACAACCTCTTGAAGATGTCCATTCAGCGTGCGATTCCAAGCTAGAGTCCCTCAATTAGCACGGCTAACAGACATGCATCAAATGGTTAGTTGGTTGTCTTATTATTGCTTGTTTAGAGTTGTTACGCACATTTGCAGACGTAGGGTAGGTCAAAGATATGTTGCGTTGTTTCATAGCGCACCAGAATTGAAGCATGCACATAATATTTGTTCGACATTTTTTTTCTCAATAGAATAATGATTAAAGGTCAATGTATATGGGTTGTTTGGAGATAAATTGAAAAAAATAAATGCACGCACATTGATCTTGATGTGTGAATAATGGCACAACCCTGCAAGGAAGTGCTATTGTGAGCATATAAACATTGGTGCAAGTGCTTTTGATTTTCTAATTTTGTGAGAAACAAAACATGCGCATGCATTGATCTAATTCATACACGTCAATACAAATACAAATATGGGTGTATCTAAGTGATTCAGTAGATAGCAGCCTAAAGCAGTGGTTCTGTTATGGTAGGTGTATCTAAGTGCTCTCTTCAGTAGATAGCAACCATTAAACCAGTCATTACGTAATGGGTGTATCTGAGTGCTATCTTCAGTAGATAGCAGATCTAACAGTAGGTGTATCTGAGTGCTATCTTCAGTAGATAGTATACAAATACAACATGGTATCAAGGAAAGTAGTGTGAATTACTAGTCCTGAGGTGTTGGATCTATGAGTCTACATCTCAATGCGAACCCACGACTTCCTGACATAACCATGTTGTATTTGTTTTACTATACATCATAAATATTGCAAGAAATAGCATTGTAGGCTGTACCTTATCATCTGTATTGACTTATTGGCATTCCACTCCTTTGGTACAGATCTCAGCGTGTAGTATCGAGTATGATGCATAAACCACTCATATAAACTATTCAACTTCTACAATAATTTTGAGATCCTTGCTGCTACAATAAGGGGAGACGATTTCTTCTGTTAAATACTTTTTGTTGATTTACACGAGTTGTAAATGAAAGTTTTGTTACTATTTTAAAGCAAGCTTTTGATTAATGCATTTACATTCCTGTATTTTAACTTCTTTGTGCATGTTTAATTTGTTTCTTTAGAAATAACTTGCAATTGGTGTGACAACAAGTATGCCTTTTCTCAGGGATAACAACAACCTACAAGTACAACAGTTTTACTAGTCTACAAAATGGATGTAAATGATAAAGGATTGTGGAAATGCTTGGAAGCTACTAATAAGAAATATAACTATGGTCTTAAAACAGCAGAGGGTAAAGCAAACGATGCAAGCCAAGTAAGTGAAATAAATAAATAATATATAGACTCTGTTTTATATGTAAGTGCCCCATCCCCGAAATTAACAAAACCCTTAAAAATACATGGTCTGAATGTGATCAACTGTATAATTTTGGCTTCTTATTTGATTTGAAACACAGTCCATACATATGTGTGTACCCTTTTTTCAGTCAAAACAAATTAATGCTGTTAATTCAAGGTTGAATTGCCCTTTGATACAAGGGGTCATATTCCCATATTAAACACGCCTTAGCTTAAAACGCATTACTAACTAGATTTGTGTCTAAATTAAACATGAGGGTGAATCTCTTCCCCAGTGGATGTGAGTTCACTGTATACAGGTACTTAACTTATTGTGGCACAAATGGGTTACAAGACATATCGATCAACTTCCTCAGCTTGCAGCTTGCACTGGGCAGTGGGGCACGGTTGATGAATCATTCAAGGCATACACTGTTGGTGTATGAGTTAAGTTTAACCTGAGCTAAACTACCCCATACCCATGTTTGAGGTTAGACACTTTTCATTGAGTGAGTTGGACACATGTTTTAAAATTAAACATATCTTTGAGAATTTTGTTTAGTTAAACCATGTGTTTAAAAACAAACTTACACATGTTTTAGCTAAAACATGTGTTTAAAAACAAAGTTAAACCGTGTTTAAATACGTACTAGAATAAGGGCCTAAATGTTTGGGGTTTTGGGCAAGCATAACATGTTGAATTTCATTTTTAAGTTGTAAAGCGAGGGGGGCTATATACTTTCCCCATTCTCTTCCCTATGATCTTTGTAATTGAGTTAATATCCTTCTTTGAAAACATAAATGCTCCTTGTGCAAATTTGGAGGTCACATTTCCCTTTATCTCAACAGAGCTCACTATTACACACACCCTCACGATCTCCTTCATATTTTTTTCTTCTTACAGCACTCTGTCAAAGGCTGCTAGTCTGCTCCTTACTAGTCCTTTTGTGTACCTCTGCCTGTTACTTTTGCTGGCTTAAAGACATTGTTGAGATGGCACTTTCCACCGACCTGTTCAAATTTGCAACATTCAACAAATGTTCTGTTGCTATATTACAGTCTGTTTTCATCACATCTGCAAATCCTTGTGTGAGTCAACCATCCAAGTCAGTGGTAAGTTTATCAAAATACTGGTCATTCCGTGAGTGTGATAGCTTTATATTTAACCATTTATCCATTTATTTATAACGAACAGATTTTTATCGTGACATTTTTGTCATTTTTTGTCATTTTATACCATATCTGTGTGTTACTATCGCACAAAATTGTTTTGTAAAGTGATTATACTCCTTATTTTTGAAAGAACGGTAAAAAAGGTTGACATTTTCAAACACAAAAAATGGCGTAATTTATACGGTCCACCATCATTGCTCGACTGGACGTTGTGTGACGTGTTGCATTATACATGTTATTCAAATTACTGCGTTTAGCCTAGTGACTTACGACACATTCTTATACTGACAAATTAATCGGATATAAAAATGAAATAGCCTAGACATTGGCTCATTAACAGTAACACAAAAGGAACTCAGATTTGTTAATACTAAGTACCCATAAATTTATCTCAAAAACGTAACTTCAGTCCCAAACATGCAACTGAAGATGGAATGGCGATAAATATGATCATCAACGTGTTCGCGTTGTAGATCGCGGTGACACTTCGAATCGATCTGTTTAGGTACGCTTTTGTTATACTTCTTAGTCGCTCATCGCCAATGCTGTGCATGAGAACAATAGAAAAGTCACCTCTCAGTCCAGAGGGTGTTATCTGTGACCTTTCGCAGCAGGTCGTAGAGTCGAGGCAGGGTTAATCATATTGATAATCGATATGCAAATGAGCTAATTGACCCTCCTATTATATATATATTCCTTGGTATTCATAGCATTTCCATCCATTCAATACAGTAATAGTAATGTTTACCCATGCACAACAATAATATAACCGAATTGCAGCACTTTATGAATTATAGATTAGCTCAATCCTGCTGTGCAGTGACTCGGGGTATTGTGTACAAAGAACTTTGCACTTTCCATATGTCTGAGTGCTATCTTCAGTAGATAGCAGGCCTAGATAGCAACCATTAAAGCAGTCATTATGTAACAGTAGGAGTATATGAGTGCTATCTTCAGTAGATAGCAACCATTAATGCAGCAATTATGTAACAGTAACTTTATCTGAGTGCTATCGCCAGTAGATACCAGCCATTAAAGCAGTCATTCCATAATAGTATATATATCAAAGTGCTATCTTCAGCAGATACCAACTAGTAAATCAGCTATTATGTAACCGGTGTATTTGAGTGCAATATTTTTAGTAGATAGCAACAATTAAAACAGTCATTATGTAGCGATACTTTGGGTAATGTTGAGCATTAGATAAAACTAATGATAGGTCAAATCTTGGCTTGTAGTCTGTTGGATGTATGGAGTTTAAAATGAAAGATTTGTTACTGTTTTAAAGCTTTTGATTAATGCGTTTACATTGCTGTATTTTAACTTCTTTGTGCATGTTTTAATTTGTTTCTTCAGAAATAACTTGCAATTGATGTGACAACAAGTATGTCTTTTCCCAGGGGATAATGACATCTGTAAAGTAGGCTACAAAATGCTTGGGAGCTACTAAGTGAGGTAGGTGCCACCTGAAGAGGTAGAAATTCTCATATGTTTTTTTCTATAGACCAATTTTTATGGGGAGTCAGAATACTAGTATGCTGGGTAAATAGGCTGTAACATGTAAATTTTCGTGTGAGGGCATTTTTTCAATATAATATATTTAGTCGGCTAAATTATAAGATAAAAGTATAAAAAATGACTAGACCATTGCAAATTCATTTCCAGCATTTGTATGCTGCTAGTGTGGCGTGACATGGCATTTTGGTCCATTTCTATGTGACATTAAAACAAAAACTACAAGTGGCTTAATTATATAATGAAATCGCTCACATGATGCATCATTATACTATAATGGGATCAACACTTTTATGTGACATCAAAACTAAAACTCCAATTGTCTTGATTATGGAATATATCCAACAAGAAATTGCTCATATGCTACTTACTTTACCTTACTTTAGTCGACCTGGTTCGGAAGCCACATGATGAATTTTCGCCAGTTCACTCTGTCCTGCATTAGATTAAGTAGCTCTTGCTGGCATCATCTTTACTAAGTAGCATGAGGTATGTCAACCTTGGTCTCCCTTGAGTAGGTTGACCTTGAGTTGGGGTCCAGAAAACTAGTTGAGACACTGGCTCTTTTAGCAGTCTTACACAGTGACCCCTGACAATTTCTGATATTTTTGGTAGCCCTGCATAGATTTCCTCCCTGGTAGCCCTGCATAGATTTCCTTCCAGTTGAGGTTTAATACCATCATTAGTAGTCTGGTATAGCAGCAATCGAGTCTTGCCTCAAGTCTGTATTAGTGTCCACCCTTCTGCGCAATAAAGTAGAATGCTTTCTACAGCAGCACGGAAGAAGCTGATCTTCAAAGAGGCTGACAGATTAGATTTCCAGAGGGAGTGCATCTTGTTGCAAGCCTTCCAGGCAAATGCCTTGCAGATTTAAAAATCTTTTTCAGATTCATATTCCGATGAATCAGGGTACTGGAAGTCATTGACCTGATCTAGGTGGTTAATGTTGGACAGAGTAGCATTGCCTTTGATGTTGTATGTCATGAATTTGGTTTTTGTTGCATTCATCTGGAGACCGACTGTTGCAGCAGCACTTTCCACACGAGAGAGCAAGTTCAGGGCTTGTTGTAGCGTGTCAGATAACAAGGCAATGTCATCTACGAAGTCTAGGTCTGTAAGTATTTCAGCAGGGTACCTCCGGCTACGCTTGGGCGTTACTGTAAAGCCCAGCATGTCTTTATCTTTACCAATAGACATCCTCATAACATAGTCAAGGACAATTATGTACAGATACAGGGCCAGTGTGTCTCCTGAAACACTCCTGCAAGAATTCAAATGCTTCAGTTTCGCCATCTGGTGATATGACTACCGCTTGTGTGTTGCTGTACATGATGCCAATCGCTTTAACAATGCCGTCTGGGATACCGTATGCTCTAAGGATCTTGAGCATACATATAGGCTACTAGGATGTATTGTTAAAATGGGATTGCCAACATTGTGATATGATATGGCATTATATTCTATTTCTATGTTTTAATTGAAACAAAAAACTACAAATGGCTTGATTTATAGAATATCTAACATGAAATCACTCGCATGCTATATCATTATAATGGGATCGACAAAATTGTGGTGTGACACGGCACTGTGGTCCATTTCTATGTGACATTGAAACAAAATCTATAAATGACTTGATTTTAAAATATCCAACATGAAATCAGTAATTACTTGTGCATTCTGCTATTGAAATCCATGTTCTGGCTGACACAACTGCATTGTATAATAGCACAGCTAGTGAATACAAATTATTTGATTTGATGGTCAGCGTGGCAATTGGATCTGATGTTCTGCAGTAATTGAGAATGGTCTAATATAATATTTGACTCATATTCTATGATTGTTAACAAGTAATGTGCTTTTAATTTATAGATAAGGACACATAATATGCTAACCAGCAGCAGCAGATAGCAGCTATTGAAAAGGAGCTGGGAGAATTTGACCCAGATAAGAATGACTGGCTTGAGCCTTTGATGTCTTCTCCAATGGAAAATGAGGTAAGTCTATTTTGCTCACCAGTCTTAAAATATAAAGAGTTATGCATTTGGCCATTGTTACCAAAATGTGCTGATACCAATTATTAGACAGTTAAGGTTTGGCATGATTTCAAAACGATGTATACGTACATTCTATGACTTGCATTTTGTATTGAAGCATGTTTTACATTTCTCAAGGATAGAAAGCTTCTTATGTTCCATTTACAAGTGATATCATATTATGATGCAATATATTCCAAACAACAACAACGCTATATATAGCCACTTATTTCCCATTCCCATGGGTACGGTAGCTTATAAATGATACGTTATATTTAGTACATTCAACAAGACATGTAAATAAGTTCCAAATGTAGATCTGTCACAAATTGTGTGAAGTAAAGTTACATTGTGGCTCATTTCTGTGTGACAATTTTGGAGAAAGAAACCCACATACCCGGGGCCCACACATCTTAATTACATTGATTGAGATATTCAGTGGTTTTTAATTAAATACAACGTTAACACATACAGGGCCGGGGACCAGGGCGTATATTACATCTAGGTCAACTGATTGACTTGGCTTGGCTTGGCTTGACTTGTTTTAGCTTGGGTAATTGGATGACTTGACTTGATAGATGTGCGGTTTTTATCATGACATGATCTTTGGTTGTATCACTGCAATCAAGTCAATGTAAAATGTGATAAAGAAAATGTATTAATTTATGATACAATCTGAATGTCTCAATTAGTTACAATATTTTATTTCAAAAGGTACAATATGGTACAATACAGTTATAATAATTATAATAATATTTTATCTCTCAGCTTGAGATAATTTGCTCATTTTTATTTTGAATCTCTGACACACAATCAAGTTTGTTTGTTTAATCCACAGGTTTACCAAACAACCTTGAAGAGGTGATGATGAGGAAATAAACACATCATCAATGTATTCCTGCCCCCGCCCTGTCCACACCAGAAATACCTGCAAAAGGTTATCCCCAACCCAACCTGTTGTCTGTGGATGCTACGGTAAGATATTGCATTAAAAAAACAGGTGAAAATGCTAGAGACTTCCATGGTTCTACATATGAGTAAGCTCTAAGAGCGTGTTTCTACTGGGGAAAGTTACTGTTAAGTTGCCCAGTAAAAACAGCCAGATAACGATGATTTCACCACTCTAAGCGGGTTGAGCCGCTCTAAAAACGCCTGGTAAAAAGGCTACATGTAAAGTGCAGTGAGCCTTGAGTCAAGAGTTAAAAGCCCCATCCAAACTGTTGAGGCATTAGGCCGCCCCTTGATAAATCAAAAGCCCCGTCCACTCCCGCAATACAACAAATGATAGGTCGTTCTTTAAAAGCCCCATTTAAAATGACACCGCCCGTTCATATTGTTGAGGCATTAGTCTGCCCCTTAATATTGCAAATTCAATTGTTGAGTCATTATATGCCGCCACTTCTCTCTTAAATCAAAAGATTGAAAAAAGTTAGATTATAGGTCGTTCTTTAAAAGCCCCGTCAATGGAACAAGAGTGAATTGTCAATATATCGGCCTGTAATTATTGATATTATGGGTCGTTCTTTAAAAGCCCCGTCCAAAGATAGATTATGGGTCGTTCTTTAAAAGCCCCGTCCAAATTGTTGAGGTGTTGGACTGCCCGTTAATATTGCATTGGGACATTATGGGTCGTTCTTTACCCCTTGATATTGCATTGGGACCGAATTTCAGTATCATGTGACAAATTGGCCAAAATAGATAATGGGCCAATCTTTAAAAGCCCCGTCCAAAGATAGTTTATGGGTTTTTCTTTAAAATCTTCATCCAAAGAGTGATTATGGGTCGTTCTTTTAAAGCCCCGTCCAAATTGTTAAGGTGTTGGACTGCCCCTTAATATTGCATCGGGACATAATGGGTCGTTCTTTAAAAGCCCCATCCAACCTGTTGAGGCATTACGCCGCCCCTCAATACAATTCAAAGTTGCCGGCGTCACCAGAATTAAATACAATACAATTATTATAGCAAACATTTCTCAAAACAATTCTACGTATTTATTGTTTTTTCTTTCTTTACAACAGCCCACAGTATTCCAAGTGGATTGAAACCAAACTCAAGGTGTTTACTGTTCCAGATGCTGATTTTGTGATTTTGGAACAAAGAAGATGAGCAATGAGAAAGACCTTTGTGACTTTAAACCAAAAGACTATATCATATCATGCAGTGCTATAGTATAATCATCAACGTTACAATTATTTGCTATCTCCGCAATAGATTACTGACTATACATGTATTTGATAGCTTCTGTAGACCACATTTTGACTCTCCATCATTGGGAAATATTTGGGATATGTTGCTATTTGTAGGTATGTACCTAATGAGTAGTCACATGCTGATAATGTGAATGTAATAATGATAGTTTATCCTGCTGTCAGTTACGGTGACTTAGTCAACTTAAGTCAGAGCCGTCACACTAAATGTGAAGGTGCTGAGAAGCGAAACAGCAGCAGTACGTTGAAACATACCCCTTTCCCTCGGATCAATGTTGAGTCGCCCAACTTGCCGAACATCAGCATGTGGCCTAGCAATATTGATTGATGGGGGAGGGGAGGGGGTATATTGAAGGTGAGCTTTCAGGCTAGCAGATGCAAATTGGTATTTTCACATGACTCTAATAACGCGTAATATATGGTAATTAAAAGGTGCAAACAAGGGTCAGTGTTCGAACACCTTTTTTTTCTATGATTGGCTTGGTTCGTTAACCTTAACCCAGGTAGAGAGATTTTGGTGTGGATCAGGGGAGGGGGGTAATTGCAGGATATTGAACTAATAAACCACCACGGTTCGAACCAGATTCGATTAATGAACCTTCCACACGCCACATGCACTCTTCTACCAACTGAGCTCATACATGTGAGAGCTGCCCATGCAGCAATTTCGTGCCCAAGTATCAGCTCGATAGATGACGTCATTCAAATCATCTTCGTGAAAGCATGCGCTTGAGTAGAGGATTTTACATAATTCATAATATTTAAGAAAGTTAAGGTTAGATACGATTTTGGAATTTGTGTTATCCAGTTTTTATTAACCCTAAACCCCGGTTTAGGGTTTTTGACCGGGATCACGATTTTCGAGTAAAAAACACGAACTAAATCTCCGGGAACCTGCCGGGAATCGATCAGAGGACCCTCCGTTCTCAAGCCCCACGTCACAACCACTAAGCCACGGCCCTCAGCTACACATTCACGCAGTATATAATACTGCGCTCACTATATAGGCTCGGTTGACTACATCAACGAAAACCGACAGCGCATGCGTTTGGAGAGGGACTAAGGATTAGCATTTTTAGCACTCAGGGGGGTTAGGGTTAAGTATTAATTAAGCAAAACATGAGACCTGTAATTCACTCTGTTAAACAAGAATTTTGTGTTAAGGGGTTTCATGACACATATTAGAGTATGCACAAGCCATTTTCACCTTTTTACCAACTTAAAAAATGCTAGCGCATTCCGCTGTATGCGCTTGCAAACACTCGCATTTTGATAAGCGTACTTTTGACGCAAGCTGTCGCGTTTAACATTTCAACAACGCACGCATTAAGGGTACTGCATCACGATAGCCACGCGCAGTGCCGCTGGCACAGTGCAAACTGAGTTTATGACTCGAAAATGTCAGCGTCTCGTCAAGTAAAAAACTTGCGCATAAATTAATAGAGTGCGACCCACATGCCACATGTGCGCAAGTGTAAGCTAAACAATGAGGGGCCGATCAACACGCGGGTTCTGTACCGTGCCGCTATTTGAAAATGTGAGGCATACTTTATAATTACCATGAATGGATTACTACGATTAAATCAAGGAACTAAATGTCCTCTGCGTACAACAACACAATGGGAATCGTATAGATAAAGCTTCAAGAGAAGGCCTTAAAAGTATGACTTCAAACATCATGAAATATATTTCCATCACTGTCTTCAGTAGATAGCAACCTGATACAACATTCGTAGATAGCTACCTGCCATTAGGTTTGAAGGATAAGAATATTCATGAAGGAGTTTTTATCAGATTAACAAAGACCACTGCTGTGGTGCTTTTCTAGGAGGACCTTAAATATATACGACCAGTTATTAGTAGGCCTATGCTTGAAATGAAAATGAAAGAAAAAGGTCGCTATGTAATGGCAATGAGGGTCTTCAAATTTGTAGGGGACATGCCTGAGATCCGGGGAGCATAACCAACTAATTTGTGTTAATATACACAGCATTTGTCATTTCATGGGGGGGGGGGGGGGGGGGGGAGGTCAGGGACGGGGCCGGGGAGTAAGGCTGCGAGGCAGGGAGATTCCCATAATGTCATAATCTTCCATTTATGGCCTATTAAATGAAGACCTCCAAGAAAAAAGGATTGTAATAATATAATCATTTCGATTGCTAGGTCTATGAAATGTTCAAGGCTCAAGATAAGCAGGCGCTGGGCGATTTTTACCCCTCGGTCTTCTGCCATAGCGCCCGGTAATGCTGAAAAATAAACAACCGAGCGCTGATATTTTGTCCAAAACAGCGCCCGTTGACGATCGGGTAGCTTTCCCAAGACATCAAATTTCGAGTTCACAATGCTGCCACGCTGGATTTAATAAAAAGTTAGCTCCCGGTAGACTAAAGGTAGCTCACGGTTCTCAATAAATTTCATGATTCGGGCGCTACTTTTGAAAAAAGTAGCCTCTGTTAAAAAAAATTGTTATCTTGAGCCTTGGAAATGTTACGTTTAATGTAGGGGAAGGTGGGGTAATGGCGGACGCGGGGTAATCGCGGACAGGGCTGTATCTAAAGGCAGGTGAAAGAAGGTGGTATTTTGCCACCCTATGATGTAAGGTGCCTCTCCATTGAAATCACACAAAACCTAAATGGGATGGTTGTCTCGCAAATTCTCGCGAGAATTACAAAAATAACTTTTTGGGCAAGTTGATATTTTGGTGCACTAATTTCTCGTTGAAACTGGTATTTCTACATCAAGGAAAACAAAGTCTTATTATTTTTTTATGTAATGTATGATACCTTCTGATCAGGGCTGGACGTTAGCACCGGTCCGCCCGCCAGCGGCGGGTAACTTTGGTGTCGGACGGGTAGATTCTCAAAAGTACCCGTCCCGCTGGCGGGTAACATTTTTAACCAACTGAAGTGTTGATTCTATTGTCGAATGAGTAGCTGTAAGCAGTAAGCTTAAAATAAAAAATAAAACACCACACACACACACTTACACGCACGAAGAATAAACCCACCGCAACCAAACATTAAAGTTTGCCGAGTTTGAGAATTGGGAAACCCCCGCCCATTGCAATGACCATGCACGCCATCTTCTCCAGTCAAACGTACTGTACGTACACTGTACATGCAGCGTAACAGCTGATTGCTGGTACCCTGCCTCAATGACACCACGCACCAGCCACCAACGTACCCGTGACGAGTGGACAGCGTGCAGGGAACCAGCGTAAACAGCTGAGTCGTCGTAAAGAAGCAATGCCCATATCCCTCCCGGTAAAATATTTGCAATAACGATACCCCCAAAATAGCGAACTGCGCATGCGGATTTCTTTATTTACATGACAATTTGTTATGATTTCCTCATTGTTCGCTTCTCGTTTCAATGCATGTGTTATGTTATGTGTTTCAGATTTCCAAGTCAATAGATGGGGCAGGTAAATTCTCTTACGGACTGGTAACTTTCTCAAGTTACCAGTCCCACTGGCTAGTGCCAAAAAAAGTAAAGATCCACCCCTGCTTCTGATAAAAAATAAATGAATTCGGAGTCACAATGATGAGCATAATAATAAGAAAGGATGTGCCCATACATTGTACATGGATTGGGGTAATCCCGGACATATACCGTTTTTTTATTGCGTCGTAGCTTCGAATTTCAAAATGATGAGTTGATAAAAACTTGATAAAAGGTAGAACCTTCACAGTGCTTTGTGTTTACATGATTTTTATTGTTATATGACGTATTATATGTGTGTTATACCTCTCTGACAAAATGTGTCCGCCATTACCCCACCTTCCCCTACTCGTGTTTTGCACAATTAAAATCACCATTGAAATCGGACTTTAAACTTGGGCCATTTACTAACAAACTGCGGAAACAATGTTTATCAAAACGAGCACCATTCATCAGTTTGCGAATGGGATTGATTTTGTCATGTTTATACTATCCCTTTTTAATCAACCTAACAACCCCTCGACATTTTGCAAGTTTTACCAGTGCGCGTATACATTTAGTTCAAAACAGGCATGGCCAGAGGCCCAGCCTCTCCCTCTCAACACTGCTGTCGATTCCCATTGAAATCCCATAATCAGGGACTACTTCCAATTCCTTTATGAATGAAGCGACGTGTGACGCAGGATGACAGCGCGAACATGCTATGTCGCATTACACGCAACGCGAACCAGTTCTGCGTTTTAAACAGCATACTTTACGTCGCTTCCTACGCCCTACCATAATTTATTTTTTATTTATTTATTTACCTGTGCTTATAGAGCGCATTTCCAAAAGATCAATGCGATCAAGGCGGTATTCATTTTGTCAGTCTGTTGAAACCAAAAAATACGTCCTTTTTATGGAAGTATCTCAAAAACTAAGTTAATGATCCTATTTTTTTATTTTATAAATAATCTGTAGTGCCTATTAATGCGCAACTTTTATTAAATTTACAACAAAATTGGTGGAGCAGTTTTTGTTTTTAAATCCAAAAGTGTTTGGCCTGAAAATTATATTTCCATAGGATTGTGTACTATTTAATAGTAGTAAAAATTGGCTAAAAACATGTGTTTTGAAATAGCTGTAGCTCAAAATTGGTGACCCCCCATTTTTTATTCAAGATTCTTTTTTATAATCCTTGGTACAGTACCCTTAAATGCGTAAATCATTTGTGCGTGGCGAGAAGACAATTTAATGGTCGATTTACATCATCAGCGGGCCATATATAATCCTTGCCGGTTGCAAATGTGATCAAAAACTAACCTTATATTACAAACTAAACACTGAAAGGTACAACCTGTTCTCAATGTAGATGGAGGATGCATGACACGATTACGGCCATATTGAACTCCTATTTGAACCTATGACTACTTCGAGGGCTTAAAGGTAGAACTGACTATGTCCAAAAATGTCTTATGGACATACAACTGCTGGACATGGCCTGTTTTGCCACAAAACTTGAAATTTATTTCAATTTAAATTAGCATGTAGTGTACCTCTTTCATAATCCATTCAGTTTTTCAATTGCTCAACTTGAATATTTAGAAACAGTTTTTTGACTTTTTCTCAATAAGAGCCAACGTGGATGATAGCCCTTTTGCAAAAGACCTCTTCATTTTTAAGATTATTTTCTTACTTAAAGGCATATTATGTGATCTTTTCCAGAGAGCGCCCTCTATTCATGATTTTTTTAGAAAGTAGATTTTCTTGCAGATTTACATTTCTGATCATAAATCGTACATACATTCCAAGCTACAGAGCAATACGATTCCTAATTACCTCAAAATCATGGTTTTAGAGTGAATTTAGAGTGAAAATATAAACTGTCGTGTTAACCCGACAGTTTATTTTCACTCTAAAACCATGATTTTGAAGTAATTAAGAATCGTATCGCCCTATAACTTGGAATGTATGTACGATTTATGATCAGAAATGTAAATCTGCAAGAAAATCTGCTTTCAATTTTTTTCTTCTCGATGTTGAGGGCGTTCCCTGTAAAGATCACATAATATACCTTTAAACCCCATTTGTAAAAGCATGATGTAATAATTGTGAGTTAAAGGTACGTTCAGACGGGCGTGAGTGATCAGAGTAAATTTAGACCATGCGGCAATCCCGATATTTACTCTATATGCCCTGCACTGGTTGTGAACTTTGTCGGAAAACTTCGGAGTAATATTGTTTAGTACAGTGTTCGAAGTAGAGGAAATATTTGTGGAATTTATAACCAGACAAATGACAGCTTACAAATTACAAGGTATATGCACGCTCTACTGCATGCATGCCGCGTGAGTGAGTACATCTTGTCCTTTAACGTCCCAATATTGCATGCGCGCAATCTTGAAATTTGTCCAGAATTTGTGACATCTTTATCAATTTTGACAGATTTATGGCGCGTAGCGAAATGTGGGAAGGGTGGAGCTTGAGTCCATCGGTGTCATTGTTAATAGTCTGTTGATCATTGTCGGACAAAAGTACTTGCATTGCATCTTGCACAATTACCGAATACTAATTGATTTTACCCAAACATTTTTATGGCAGTAAACTGAAGGAAATAGATTGTTTTCAAAAAATAAGTGCTTTGTTAGATCATGTGCTTTATTTTGTAACACCCTGTATATGATGTTATTGGCCATATTAAATTTAGCATGTATATCCAGGCAACATTTCTAATTGTAACATGATCATTTCACGTGTGTTTTATTTCATTTCATTATCATTGCTTTCATAAAAATAAAATCAATAAGTGAAGAAACACATGGATTGAGGACTCGATCATACATGTGCATTTCGCTTGTTACACCCTGTATAATATGGTATTTATTGGTCATATGTTTGTGTTTGGTGCAATACTATTACAAAACGTCAATTTAAAATTTATTATGACACTAAATTATGATAACTTTATTTCAGAAATACGTTTTCTCATACTTATATTGTTACAAATTTTGACCACCCTGTATAAGGTATCAACTAAAGACAAGGTGGCAACATTTTTCTTTGTAATACTAGTGTATACGTTTGAATTATGCAGCTTAATAAATTATATCTTCAAGGTATGTAAATGACCAGTGAACATTTTGTATTTTTCGTGCATTTCTGATGTTTGCACCCTATATATTATCAACCCACCCTGTATAATGACCTTGATATTGTCATTGTGAGATTTGTCACACAAAGGGTCCCAACACAAGGCACACGACCATTTAATAACTTAAAGGTATATTACGTGATCTTTCCAGGGAACGCCCTCAACATCGAAAAAAAAATTGAATGCAGATTTCCTTGCAGATTTACATTTCTGATCATAAATCGTACATACATTCCAAGGGACAGGGCGATACGATTCTTAATTACTTCAAAATCATGGTTTTAGAGTGAAAATAAACTGTCGTGTTATCACGACAGTTTATATTTTCACTCTAAATTCACTCTAAAACCATGATTTTGAGGTAATTAGGAATCATACTTGGAACTTGGAATGTATGTACGATTTATGATCAGAAATGTAAATCTGCAAGCAAATCTACTTTCTAAAAAATCAAGAATAGAGGGCGCTCTCTGGAAAAGATCTTATAATATGCCTTTAATACTGAATAAAATCCTGTTTGTAAAATCATCTTAGTAAAACCTATTTTGCAAACGAAATTTGAAGATATAGTACATGTATCGTGGTAAATCGATACATAATTTATGTTTAAACTTAACATGCTAAAATCACAAGTTTTCTTTTTTAAACATTAAAATAATGCATTCACAATTGATAAAAACAGACAGCAAGGCGTGGCAAACAATTGTTTTGATTTGGGTGCTGAGTAGGGAAAATTGGTGTGGGGCGAGGCAGGACAGACATGGGTGGCATAATGGGGTGGGCGGGGTTTTATGACCAATATGAATCTGGTTCATATTATGATGACACTCATGCATGTTTCGCAGGAAGGTGCACACCAAATAACTCGGGTCTGAATTTAATGCATAATAATGTGAGGATGAGGATTTCCCCGCTTTCCAATTACCAAACAATTTTCAGACATCAAACAATCATGTACACTGGTTTTCGTGGAAAATGTAAAAAAGGACTCACTTTTCAAGTAATGCCAAGCATGTCTGAGAGCTGATGTCCTCTAGCTGATCACGACATAAACTGCATGCGCGACATGTAACCTTGTTGCCTCGGCGTCACAGATACATGAAACGCTCTAATCCTATCGCACCGTACGCGCAAAGATTATCTTTTGCTGCATGTGCATCTAACATGCGTTTATTTTACACTTACATTTGTAGGAATTTTCTCATTTAAAGCCAATTATCTGAGAAAGTAAGCCGGTGCCCCATTTTTTTATTTCATTATGTGAAAGAATGTAATGCAGCACATATTGAAAAAACAAAAAATAGTTATCGGGCAGATTTTCTGGAATCTTCCGTTAATGTCAAATTTTCCCTCATTTCTAATAGAACCATTATTGGAAAAAAACACCCTTTTTGAAACAGACATATGTCAAAAACTAAGCCCGTTACCCCATTTTTTTATTTTAGATTCGTGGTCAGCACCGTTAGAATACCTAATATCAAATTTTCAAGAACATTTCTACGTTAAATCTATGTGTCATGAAACCCCTTAAATGTTAAGAATTTTCCACTGTACCATTATGTTTTATGTTTTTACTGTTATTGTTTCAATTTTTGGTGCCTTTTTGTGTATCTTCAAAATATAGGCACTTCTGCAAGACTGATTAATCACTGGATGTACATATTATTATTGAGCAGGAAAACTGATGAGAAATCGAAGAAGTATCATCAAACCATATACACTAATTCACTACTTCTTCGTGAAATTTGCATCAAAATAGTGAAAACAAATATAAAACTGATTCAACACACAATCATAATTACACATCTCACAGATTTTGTCATTCAAAATTATTTATTTGTATTTTAAACCTCAATACAATTCATAATATACATTGATAATTATTTGATAATCATGGTTAAAATAAATTGATTACGGCAACAACAAAACATGAAAACAGGTCTGTCTCACATATATATTTACCAGCAGACAAAACACAATGGGCCTTTTTGTCGTATGTAGCTAAACACGGTTTTAAGCTAAACGCGCATCTAACTTTGACTTGAGACACTAAACGCAATTCTCATACATTTTGTTAACTTAAACATGCGTCTAACTCACTGAAAAGTGTTTAACTTTGAACATGGGTATGGGAGTACGTAGTTAAAGGCGCGTTTAATTAAACAAATACACAAAGTGTATGCCTCGAATGATTACTCAACCGTGCTCGGTGTAAGCTGCCGAGCAGATCGTGTATTATTAAAAATACATGTGCGTTTGAGGTATTCAGTCGATAACTATTGTAACCCAAAGGCCACAACAAAAATAAATACCTGTACAGTAACGCACAAGAACCCATGGGGACGAGTTTAAGCCGTGTTTAGTTAAACACATTGTTTAAAAGATAAACTCATGTTTTAGTTAGACACAATTTTAGTTAGACACAGTTTTAAGCTATAACCGTGTTTAGTACGAAAATAAAAATATGGCCCAATATGTTCTGGTTTCATGTCACAACATCATAGTTCAAGAAAGTTCAATTAATAAACTGCTCAAAAAAAGTTTGGAATATTTTTTCAAGCACAAGATTTTCAAATATCACGGGATATGTTCATTAAGTGTAAGCTGATGTGTTCATCTTTACAATGATATCAAAGTTGAAGCAATCCCTTGTTCCAGTGCTCAGCCACATGCTTGAGAACATGGGGAGGTCGCAATCTGAAAGTGCCAAAATCCACACTATTTTGTGCTTAAAAATCAATAGATCATCACACTACACTGTAGTGGTCAATGTTACTATCACTGAACAGACGACAAAGATGTTCTTTTGAGCACGAAATAGTGTTGATTTTGGCACATTCAGATTGTGACCTCCCCATGTTCTCAAGCAAGTAGCTGAGCACTGAAGCAATGCTTCAAATTTGGTCTCATTGTAAAGATGAACACATTAGCTTTACATGGATATATAACACTTAATGAACATATCCCGCGATACTTGTAATTCTTGTGCTTGAAAAAATATTCCAAACTTTTTTTGAGCAGTTTAGTTTGGCTTGACACATGGTTACATAGGGGAATCTTCACCTGTCAACTGAAGATATACACAGTGATTATCTAGAAATATACAAAGCTATAGCCTCGACTTTGGAGACCAGTTTTACAGGAGATATATAGTTTGATAATTTTCAAAGATTATAGGGCATGCCTTTGAGTTCTTCGAACAAAAACACACCTGCACAACTTATGTTATGTAATTGAATATGATTAAATAGCGATACAATAGGCCATTTACATTATAGTCCCTTCATTTGATTGTCGGATAGGCCATTTACAAATAGTCCCTTCATTCGATTGTCCCTGGGCATATCAATATCTCATTGAGGAATAAAGCGGAAGCGCCTGCCTATAGTTTCATTTATAGACATTTATACTTCAATGTCATGTATACAAGTGATTAAAAATGGAGAAATAATAAATCTAAATTGTTGTTTATTTAGTGAAATTATTTATGCAACAAAGAAAGTGTCCAGCAAGCACAACATTGTGCATTATATGTTAGTAAAATGATTATCAAATCCAAATCACGTATTTATATGCAGCGATAGAAATACCCAAATGACTTTCCACCCTGGGTTGATTAGGTATAGGAACTATCACACATACTTTGAAGACTTAGAATATTTCTAGCTCTTAACATTTACAAAACAAAAGGAAATAAATCAGTTGATGAAGTGGTCCTAGTTCACCCCTCGCTAGTCTAGTGGTTGAGTTATATGCCTTACAATGCAGAGGTCCATAGTTTGATTCCCACTAGACCACTTTTTGAACTGATTTATTTCCTTTTGTAAATTTTAGAAATATTCGAAGTCCACAAAGTTTGTAGTTCCTAGACAACCCCGGGTGGAAAGACATGTGGGTAATTCCATCGCTGTGTATTTATATAGTTAGCAAAACATCAAACTTAATTATCATAAAAACCCTTATCAAAGTGAACAGCTAATATAGCCTGCGCATAGCTGTTACATGTTTTAACAGCCTGTAAATAGCTGTTACTTAGCTGCCCTTACCCAAAAAACAGGCTAACTGCAGGTTAATAACATGTCTGCATGTTAATTTATAGTCTGCTTTTACAAAAAGCAGGCTTAGATATAGCTTTTCTATACAAAAAAAAGCAGGTTAAATTTGTTTTAATGCTAGCCTGCTTTTAACAAATTCAAAAAGCAGGCTTATACATTTTAAACGATAGCCTGCTTTTATAAAACAGGCTAGTGTTAATTACATGATAGCCTGCTTTTATAAAAGCAGGTTAGTGTAAATTCTTTTTAGACTGCATTCTAAAAAAACAGGTTAATTGTGATGTGTATCTTATGCATTTTACTCTTAGCCTGCTTTGTGTCACATGACTAACTTGCATAACCTGGAATTTTAAACTCTAACCTGCAACAGCCATTTTGGAAATTGCTGCCAACTGTCAAACTGCCTGTGTCAGAATGCTGCATTTATTTCAGGATATTTGTGGATATTTATCACTATTGATGTTATAAACCAGGTAAAGATGAAAGCTGCATGAGATTCAACCACATGTGATAAGGTAGACTGTTCAGATTTATAGTTATCAAATGATAAATTGCATTTACAGTATATTTTTATTAAGCTTAGCTTATTAAAACAGTTGATAGGCTTCATACAGGCAATTATCCCAGTACCTTTTAGTCAGTTTAGCAATAGTGGAAAGAGCTTTTAATAATGTGGAACTGAGGAAAGAGTAATTTATTGCTGCTTGATTGGTTAATTGAATGATTACATTTTAATTTGATTGGTTGTTTTGGTTTGTTGTAAACCCAAGCCCTATATGAAAGCTATGAAGATTGGTAAACGGGGTCAGTCGTCACAAACATGCACAAACTTAATAGTCAAATGACCTTGCTATTGCCAACACTCCCTACACAAAGGACTGCAGTGCAAATCTGTATGATTTTCACCATGTAATGTCTATGGTGGATTCATTCCGTGGTATAAAGCTATGAAGTTTCAGTGGTCTTCGCTATCTCCAAGCAGATAGAGCAATACATACATATAATTTCGAAGACCACAGATTTTCAAAACATGAATTTTCCAACATTTTACGACATAAATTTGGTCACAAAACGTGTTTAATACTATGCATTTTACCGTTCTGCAGATGTTATTACCCCTCCTCTAAAATTCTACATGATTTTTAGCAAATATTGCAGTCACTGAGACTCCATTGTTTTCTTGCGTACAACAAAATCTGACATGCAGCGTGACCTCCCTGCTGGCTAGGTGGAGGGGGCGGGTGCCCCCCATTAATTTTTACAATATACCTTTTTGCCATTTTTGTTGACAACCACATCACTCCCCCAACTTATCAGGATTTCACGAGTTGGCGGCAAAAATAATGGGGCTCCTTTTACGATTTTTTGGGTACCAATGTACCTTTCATGAAAAAATCAGGCTTGGTCAGCAACCTCCCCCCCCCCCCCCCCCCCCCCCCCCCCCCCCCCCCCCCCCCCCCCCCCCCCCCCCCCCCCACACCGTAAATGTTAATCCGGGATCTGCCACTGCCTTCACTCCCAAAAAGGTATGTTTCATTTGGAAATCAGCAGTTGCGTAGGCTATGTGCAGGCTAAATGACAGCTTAAAATAAATGAAATAAATACCTGTATACAATCAACGCAGGACCACTCTTGGAACAAGATTTGCAGAGTTTAAAATTGTTATTGTTAAACATGTCGTTTAAAGGATAAACTGACATTTAAGTTAGACACACAATTAGTTAAACATGGTTTTAAGCTAAAACTGTGTTTAGTACAAGAATACGGCAATAACGCATTGTCATAAATGTGGCTGTTTTGGAGATGCCACTATACCCTATTTAGCTTCCTCTGAGCATCTACGCACACGTATGTTTACTCCGCTTGTGTGTATAAGCCAGCGCGGTGATTAGGCGCAGGCATTATGTGCTGCTAGTAGGTGACGCGGTTACGCCACTGTCTCATGATGGAAGGAAATTAAGGCATCTCAGCTGATCAAAAAGTGTGCTACATTAGAATATGTTGAATTAAGGCAACATAAATAAAAAAAATAGGGACAGCGGTCCCAATAGGTCGTCCGTTTATATGGGTAGTTTGGTTGCAATTGTACTTCATCTGTTTAAATGTAATCAATTCTACATGCAGCCAATTTTACACCTTGACCTTAGATGTCCTTCGACCTTGGTATGTGACCTTTGACCTGATAGTTTTGATATTTTTTTAGTTATGTTGTCTGAAAATTCGTAAAATTCCTTCGTAAAATTCCTTCACATTTGAACTTCTAGAAAACATCGATTTAGTAAAAATATTAACATTTCCCACCATTTAAAGCTAAATGTTCACGGAATACATGGGCGTGTGACCTAAAAAGTGAGTATACTATTATGAACAATCAAAATAAACTATCAGATTTAATTTATATTGTCACAATGTGAAGAAATTGGAAGAAAACTGAAATTTAAATGATCGTAAGATTGGCCTTTGTTTACATTTTTAGACATTGTTTTGCGCTCTTTTGTTTTTCGCGTCTACGTCGCGAATATTAAGCGGCGCGTCTAGTATTACGCACGGGAAGTTTCAGCGCGCGACGCAATGATCGAACAGCTGTCGCAGCATTTGAAAAGCGCGGAACTCCGCTTAAATTCCCGCCAAATAACCATGCGCCTTTTCTTGGCTCAAACTTACCAAAACAACAATTTAAAATCACCCAAATTGTTTTCCTTCTTATAAATTGAGTGTGTTTTGAGAAAAGAAGCCATTTTGGGGAATTTGGCAACGTGCACACAGTAAGTCTATAGGGTTTTTTGAAGACAAAAATTGCGCCGTTTGAAAACAGCTTGATGAAGAAAAAAAATCAAAATCGGCATGTGAGTTTATCTTGTCAATATACACATCCAGTATCCGTTTGAAGCAAATCTGAGCATGACGCCGTAGCCGATTTCTTTTGAATATCATGAACAGAGTAGTTTCACGGTTGTATCGAACATCAATGATCTGACTGAAAAGAAAAAATTAGAGAAGAATATGGGTCAGGTGTATGCATATACATGTATATAAACATGATAAATCATTCTGTTTTTGAAATCGGTGTTGGTTGATAATTTTGGTTTAAATATGCTATCTACTGAAGATAGTAAATTTGGGAACATCATTATAGACTGCCAAAAAATGCAATATGAGTGCAATGACTTAAACATTTTCATTTCCACTTGATTGTTGTTTATACTTAAAATAAACTTACTTTACTTTGTTGAATTACATGTACATGGAATCATGGGTATGGGCAGATACAATTATTTGCTCCATCAGTAAGGCAGCTATATTGGTTGTGTGCAGTGGATCACCGTCAGACTCCTGTAATGTTGACTTTGGCTAGTGCAACTGTCTTAGAATATATCCGCTGTAAAATAACAATAAAACAACAGATTTATCATCATGTCCATCAGTGGCAGATATGGGCCCCCCCCCCCCCCTGTAAAATTTGACAATATACATTTGTTTTTGTATCACTGTACCTTTTTCAGAGACATAGGTAATTTCGTCAGTACATTTGCGAGTTCTACCATGCGATATTTTTTGCCGGTTTTGCTCAATTTCACGAGCTGACGGCAAAAAAAATTGTGGACCTTTTACGATATTTTCTTTTTGGGTACCAATTAAAAAAAAGGTCTTGGTCAGCCCCCGTAAATTTTAATCCTGGATCCGCCACTGTCCATGTATGCAGCATTTGCACATGAGTTTATCATTCATTCATTCATTCATTTTTATTGATAATGTGTCGTGGCTAAACGGCCAAATTGTATATTATTGACAGATTTAAAAATACATTAAAATACAAATATTAAAACATTAAACAACAATATCATAAAGAAGACATAAAAAATTAAAAGAAATCACCCACACCACAGTCGCACCAAAAAAAGGCTGTTGCATACATAAAAAAAAAAGATGCCTGGAAAGACAATATGTTATGTCAGTATTCTTGGTGCTGAAATATTTTGTTGATAACAAATTTTGAGCTGATAATTTCAGTTTTGACAAAATACACAATGATGAATTGAATAATCTTATGGTTGATCACTATGGCCATTTTAGCAAATCCTTGTGAGTCATTTGTTAGCCTTCCAATCTGTAACCCTACATCATGCCTGGGCAAGTCAGGTATCGTATAACACTGTGATCATCTGTGTGAACACAAATGCAGATTTACTTGTTTAGACCACAACGTGAGGTTATGGGTAAAGGGTATCCAAAATGGTTGATTTCAGAGTATAAGGGCATAGTTTTCAACCTGAATATGCGCTAAGGGTAAGCATTTTTACGCAATGCGAACTCCCATTGTTATGCTATTCTGTGAGTGGAAACCAGCTTGTATGGATACCTGCTATCTACCGACGATAGCAGAATTAACATAGAACTTAAGTCAACTTTATACCAAATCATCTTTCAGTGAAAATGCCCTTTGTCTGCAGTATAGATTTAAAAAATGATAATCTCTACCAATAATTGTTTGTAGAGAATGTTTTAGTCTAATCTGCTGTAAAAGTGGTAATTTTTGCGCGATTAATTTGCTGATTTTGAACTGGATTGCATGTTTTTAAATTCACAATTTGTAGCTTCATCATATAGACCTATACGCAAAAGAAATATATTTGTGTGATGTTATTTTTGCAGTAGCTGTTTCGAGTGCCAAAAGTGTGAAAATAAATAAAATCAACTTTTACAGTATTTGACTGGGGGTTAGAGTAGGGCGGGCAGATAGAGAACGTGGCAATATCTCTTTGGAGTTACTTTAATTCGCTAGTTTTAGTAAATTGTGAGCTTAGGCCAACATTTAAAAAAAACTGTTGTAAAGGTCTGACCGACCCATTTATTTTCTAAATATCCCAATTTCTTTTTTTGGAAATTGTTGAATTTGTTAACATTTGTGAAATACTGAAAATTAACCAAAATACAGGCTGTCCCAAAATGATTAGTACCCATCGATGTCCAAAGTTCAATAATTTTTGTCATCATCAACATTGATGGGATTAAATCCGTTGTTTGTACATCATCTTTGTCATACTGTACTATTTTATTAGAATTTTAGATCATGAATATCGGATTTATCAAACTCAAGATACACTCCATTATGTAAAACATGGTGATTTCACCTTTTTGACAAAGTGCTAAAAATATGTGTGTGCTATTGAAGCTTGTTTGAACGAAACTTGTGTATTCTCATAATTTCTTGTCTACTACTCAATATAATCTTGTGTGTCTTTCTGCTGTAACTGTTATTAGTTATGGGTGTTTAAATCATTAATAATTCTTCTCCTTAATTCAATTTAACGGGTAGAAGAAGTTTGTCACACTTGACTGACCCCATGCATTGTTTTATTTGACAAGTGTTTAGGGACTTCTAAATGAAGTGGTATTTGGTGAATCACCAGTGGCTTAGATTTTACATTGGAGGATACAACAGCAGTTTAAAATAGAAAGGAACCAAAGATATTAGCAGACAAGAGAGTAAGAGAATGTATTAGTTTCTTTCAAACAAGCCGTTTAAAAACACCTTTTTTTTGCACTTTGTCAAAGAGGTGAAATCACCATGTCTTACACAATGGAGTGTAACTTCGTTAAAATAAGTCCGATATTCATGATCTAAAATTAACTATAAAAACTAATCATTTTGGGACAGCCTGTATATATAAAATAATAGTGTATGGCGCTCTCAAAATGTCATCCCCCACCCCCTCTTTTCGTCCCTTTAGTGCATGTCTTACAGGCCTTTATAGACTCGAAGCATATGGGTAATAGAGCTGTCACACATACGGCGATCAGCCTTGCCCTTGCGTTGAAAAAAGTATCAAAGCGCAAAACAAACACATAAGAACCGATTGAGGACCCAGTGGACACTGGCGATAGCGGGAGAGAGTCGACATGTAACACGCAGAAAAGAGCACTGAAAACTGCTAAAATGTGTCAATTTTTTTAAAAAAGTAGCTGCTATCACGCTTATCACATTTTCATGGCGCTCTTATTACCACCCACTGTGTTTCTACTTTAAAGTCTCACAGGCTCTCACTTATTGATTGCAAGTCTTTGGAATCAAAGGTTTGAAATCAACAGCAGGTCATTACAAGAAAATTTGGTTAAAGGTAGATGTTCCGATCACATTTTCATAACACAGATTTTTCTCAAACATATGGAGATTTTCATATCATATGAAAGATCATATTTTTCTGATTAACATCTGAAATTTGACGGTCCAAATCAGTATGATTACGAAGAAATCGGTGAAATATTATCGAATTACCGCGAAAGGTGGTTAACCACCAAATAATATGTGTACAACTCAATGGGCACATTTCACGACATCTTGATCTTTTCGAGATCACCTTGGGCCTATAATTTGAACCATGCCCCTCATTGCAGTTTGCATTTTGCATATTGCATTGCAATATTTGTATACTATCTACTGAAGATAGCACTCAGTGGAGTTAAGATGAAATGATTTACCGGTACTCATATAAATTTACCCACAAGGTGAATTTATTTGTTTATTGTTGTATATTATTAATATGGATTAATTTCCCCAAAAAAACCCACCTCTTCCTAAGCTTTTTGGATTAGAAGATGTAAGAGGGTACGACTGAACTGAAGGCCTACAGATATATTATCGCCGTTCTTTCCCAACTGACTCATTAGCTCAGTTAGTAGAGCGCTGGTCTAGAAGTCCAGAGGTCCCATGTTCCAATCCTGAATGGTCAGTGACATTTCATCCTTTATAATGTGTGGAGTTAAGATAAAGTTATTTACTCATACTGACGGTTACATAATGACTGTTTTAATGGCTGCTATCCACTGAGAATGGCAATGAGATGCACTTACTGTTTCATGATGCCGGCTTCAATGCCTGCTATTTATTGAAGATAGCGCTCAGATGCAATTTTAATAATCGAAATCTTCCACATGTCGGCAAGGCTCACCTGCAGATATTAACATAAAGAAAATGAGAAAAAAACAACAAAGAATTTTCAATCTTCTGAGTTGCGTAAAAACATTTGTTCCATGTTTGATTTTGACAAATTAGGTGTCATTTTAAAGCTAACAAATGTCATTACACTCGTCTATGAATACAATGGAAAACAACCAATTTGACCTTGTTGTAGTATACAAACCAGGAAAATAGTAGGAGTAGGTCCATGGTCTTTCAGTCACCTCTGGGGAGCTATTTTGCACCATTTCCCAAATATAGAGTAGTATTTTTTTAAATATTATATAACATAAACAAAATCTGTCATTTGAGAACAGGGATCTTTTATGGGAGCAGGGAAATAGTCCAAATATGTATGCCACATGATGTAATATCCACCAATCAAATGATCAGAATATGTTTGTGTTATATAATTTGTATTTAATCATAATAGGCTTGAGTTCAACCATGTTTTACTATCATTATGGCTGGAAAAGAATCATGTGATACCATGATATAAAACAAATATTGAATGCAATTTGCTTGTGCAATGGTAAAACTATATCACTCGGTCTAATTTGGATTATTCCATTACACTCGGTTTTACCTCGGGCAATAGAGAAGAACAAAATTTGACCTAGTGATATAGTTTGTACTCACACTCTCAGGCATTTAATATTTTTATACTGTTTCTGGAAATAGAAATTAATTATTGTGTGTGAATGACCAGTATGTTGATACATTTACCACTGATTGGGATGGTCAACTTACCCAATGATTTGCAGATAAGATGAAAACAGACTGTAGTGCAGTGCAGCAGCAGACCAATTCTTGAAGTTTGCTCATTTGAATAGGTCAGTGAAGAGTGCCATATCAACAATGGAAGTAAGCCAGCAATAGTGACAGGCAGAGGCACACAAAGGGAGCATACTATATAGGCCTAACCTGCCTTTACGTGTGCTGTAAGAAAAAGTATGAAGGAAATTAAGTGTCAGTATTAATAGTGAGCTCTGTTTATACTGTTAGGTTGATAAATATGATACATGTAGTACCTCCATTATGCTGAATAATCCTGATGCCCTATTCCACCTGCAGGAAAAGATGCAACACAACAGCTTGCAGATTGAAACACATACAAATTAAAGAGGGGACAAGAAATGAAAGTGTTCAGACAAGATTTTGCAGACTAATTTAGATTTTGCTATTTTACACTTTATTTTTGCTATGATTGAGGTGAGGTACATTATACTTTTTATAGCTTTAAACGAGCTTCCAATACAAAAATATATTCAATTTAGGGGCACACGGAATATTGCCATGTGTACTTTTGACCGTCATAATTCCATGATTCCACTTGTAAAATGAACCGACAGGACCAATCTTAACCGACATGATGGTAAATATTAGGGGCAATCAAACCCCCCCCCCCCCTAACTAGGCCACTGGCAGAATATACCCTTAATTACACTGTTTGATCAATAAACTCTTAAAATAGTTAGTTAGTATGGCTTACAGAATGCAGGCAGGATATGACTGGGAACTTTCCAATATCTTTACTAAGTGTCTCTTCTCTGGTTTATTATTGATAGCGAAAATGATCAGGGTTCATACTCTGGGACACTAGGGATTGTGAATAATGGGAGTATAGTAATGTATGAAAAGGCTATGGAACGCAAAATAAACAGCTTATGTTCATCATGTGACCCTCTGCTGCAATTTTCTTAGCCATCCTTATTAGTAGCTCCCAAGCATTTTCAACTTACTTTATCATTCACATTCTTCATAGATAGCAAGCCAAACTATTCAGTTTTGTAGAAAACTGTTGTAGGATGTCATTATCCCTAGGAAGAAGTGGGATACTTGTTGTCCGTCCCACCAACCAAGTTATTTCTGAAAACAAACAAACAAATTAAAACATATAATGAAGTTTTAAATACAGGAATGAAAAAGCATTAAAAGCATTTAAGCACAACTTTTGTTTTTAAACACCACACACCGAACAGACTACAACTTAACAAGCCAAAACATTAGTTACCCGTAATATTACACCAAAAGAAGTAGATTTTTTCATTTTTTAAACAATAGCCAAATGTACAATGTGCGATTTACCTAGTGTCACATCGATAAATGCTCGAACACTTATAGCGTTTTTTATTTGCATTTCAATGTAACTGTCATTTACGAACAATAGAACCAATGTTAGCACATCCATCTCTTGTATTTTATGTTCTATCAATATCAAAGAAAGATGACATCGAAGTTGATCTTCCCAATTTGGCAGAACCTAGGCTATGCCATGGACATAAGTCGAACAATGTGGGGGTGCGTTTGCAAGGCCTTTGAGCCAAGGCCCAAAATAGATGAAGGCTAAGGGTGATTATCTCCCAAATTTTACAAAATAGCACCCGAAAAAAATATCAATCAATGCCAAAAAAGTACACACAGGGGCTACTTTTTATCAATTTTGTTTTAAATAGCTCCGTAATAAAAAAAGAGTATTTTGAGCCCTTGATGAGCGTATTGCGTACACCCGGAAGTACATACAAATGACTGCACACCCGGGTTAGTCAATCGGCCAATCGTAAAGTCGTCACACGCATGCATTCAGTTGTTCACACTTTTCAAGGTTTCATGCTTCTGGCTTCTTACCCCACGAACAACAAAATAGCTTGGATTCCATCCTAATTATAATTTATGAGAGTGATATATTTTAGCGACACTGAAATTTAGTAGGCCTACATCATCATCATCATGTAGGCCTAGGGGCCTACATGTTGTATTGTTTGTTTTGTTTGTACCATTTGCGGCAATGTCTTGTTAGACTGATGTGCGCATGCTCAGAATAATTAAAATGTTTTCTAGTAGTACATGTTTATTTCGTACGGGACGTCTCTATACGCTACTTGCACGCAATCTCCACTTCAATGAAAGCGAGGCTCTCCCCTCTTATCAGCGCGCCCAATCGCATCACGGGATGCACAAACCACAGACGCATAATTGACGCAGTGTGGCGTGATAGTGTGTGACTGACTTAGTGCATGAGGGGAGAGCCTTGCTTTCAATGGTTCCATCTGAACCGTACATGTAGTTCTGTCAGTTTTTAGTCCAAATTGGCGAAACGGTACCTCTTTACAGTGCTCAGCGAATTAATTCAGAAGAGCGTCGCGCGCAAAACACTAGTATGGCGCGTAATGTCGCAGTGTCATTGTATGCATGACGTTTGCGTATGCCAAAAGAGTGCGCTTGGATTACAGGTACTTTTTTTGGTGTGCGAAAAAATAAATAAATGAATGTTTCTTGCCAATTCAGTTATAATGGGTCAAAAAAGTAAGCCCCCCTCCCCCTAAAATTAGATTACTTATTGTTTACATAAACTTCACACACAATTAGACCTTTTGAAGAATCTAAACCTAAGCAATAGGCCTATAATTAATATTAGTTTATTTACATCACATAGTGCAGTTTGTGCTGTCAAGGTGGTTTACTAATGAATTAATTTAAATTAGTGAACAAAACCCTTTTTGAAGTAATTAGGCCTGTTAGTTAGACACAATCTTAAAACAAGAGGCTCAAATCTCGCAAAGATTCCCGCATGTAAAGTTGTGAGAATCCATGTTGATTCTCGTAGATAATCTGTCTAACACACTATTTGAATGAAGAAGAATCCATAGATTCTCGCAAAATCCTCTGCAGGATTACCAATATTGACGTCGTGTCGGTTGAGATGGGCACTGTCGGTTCATTTGACAAGAGAAATCATGGAATTATGATGGTCAAAAGTAAACAGATGAAAAATGTATGCGCGCATGTGTCCCCAAAATACAACATATTTAGTACAAGCTTAATTAGAGCCCAAATGTACTTCAATCATTGCCAAAATAAGTGTCAGGTCGAAAATGTTCGCGCGTTAACCGCACATTTCTTTAGTCACAACAAACTTGTCGGTCCCCCCTAGTTATGCCACTGCTGTCACATTTCAATGGAGGTGCAGTTCGTTGCCAGTAGCTGCGGTTCTTGTATCAATTCCCTATGTCACTAGTGCGGTTCTCAAGTCATTCTCTATATGATATGCTCGAGCGTGACAATCAATATTGAATTGGATGTGCCGTCAAGGTGGTTCGCGATTTACTTATGAATTGATTTAAATTAGTGATCGAAATCCTTTTTGAAGCAATAGGCCAGTAAGTATAGACACACTCTTAAAACAAGAGGCCTGGCTGGCACACAGTGGCATAACCAGAGGGGGGAGGGGACGATCCCCTCCTCCCCAATATTGACGTCGTGTCGGTTGATATTGGCACTGTCGGTTCGTTTGATAATAGGAATCATGGTCAAAAGTACACAGATGAACAAGTTTGGCGCGGTAATGCGCGCATGTGTCCCCAATATACAATATTTTTGGTACAAGGTGATCGCCAGCGCACGCGTAATCGGGCGATCGCCAGCGCATCGACATTCTACCCAATCGCTCGGAGCGATTTGCCGCTAGCGCTCCTTATTTGGTAAATAGCACTCTTTATAAGGAGCGTAAGCGACAAATCGCGTCGCGCGATTGTGTAGTATGTCATGAACTTTACTGTGGCGCAAAGCGTAGTTTGTTATGTGGTAGAGTAAAGGCGGCAAGCATCCGGTGCTCCGTAGTGCAAACCCTACAGTACAAGAAAACGGCATGATGAGACAACAGCAAAATGTCAATCATATAGCCTGGGTATAATACAGGAACCCCTTTGAAAGAACTGGGAGCAAGGCCGGCGCAAACCGTATCACTGTATCAGGCACAAACCGTAGGCCTACATCCAGGATAACATGACAGGCAAAACGTTTATATGACAGTGCGATCGCGGACCCATACACAACGCGGACAGGGGGCGCTATATAAATAAACAAGGACCTGTTGAATAAAGGAACTGTTAGAGCAAAATATGCGCTATGCATGGTAGAAATACTTACGTTTAGGCCTACTGGATGAATAATTATAGGTCAATAAATGTGTATGTGTTGTTTCGAGAGAAATTAGACAAATCAATGCACGCGCGCTGATGTTGATGTGTGAATAATGGCACGACCCCGAAGGGGGAGTGTTATTGTGAGCATATCAACATTTGCGCAAGTGCATTGATTTTTCTAATTTTTCGAGAAACAAAACATACGCATGCATTGACCTAATTCATACACGACACTATACAGATAAAATTCACAATTTAAGCATAATTTTGATCTATGTAAAATGACTAAAAACACGTTAACAAGTTTGCTAACACCCGCAGTGAAAATCGGCGAACCCGCGAATCTTGAACAACGAATCAAAACAAAACGCGCACTGCGTGATTTGAACGGCGCACACGCGGAGTGCAGGTGGACACTTTTAATGCACTCCACGTATTTGTAATTCCTGCTTCCTGATTGGTTCAACACTACATAGAGTGTATGAATTTAATGTCAATAGGCCAAAAAATAAAATGAACACTGAACTTGGTACAAAGGGATAATGGTGAGACCTCGCCTCCCGCCAACTATGAAAGTGTTCAAATTTACTATATGTATTACCAATAAGTACATCTTGAATTTATCAGAGCGATTTTTTTATTACAAGTCGTCGTTTTGCGAAACAATACGATAAAAGTGTTAAAATCCCGCATTTTTTTGGGACAATTGCGAAACGTAGTCGTTTCCATGGTTACGATTTTTTTAATTCAAATTTTGCTCTGATAAATTCATGATATAGGTGTCATTCGCAAATGTACAAAGAATTAGACCAATTGGGCATACCGACCGTTACCGAGAAAATCTGCGCGCTTCATTTTAGCATGCGTCAAATCGCTTATTTTAAGTTTAGAAACACTGAATTATGTAAATTAAGCAGCAATTATGCAAATTAGATGCTCAAAAATCTTATTTTTATCTACAATAATAATTTTAGTAATTATAAACACAATTTGCAATGAAAACAAATGTTAATTTAATGCGCAATTATTTTTTATTCTACAATTCCTTAAATAGTGCCCCTTGAAAACGATACAATACAAAGGAAATACATTACATGTATTCGTATAAGGAAGAAATTCAATTCGCGTCACAATAAGCGTCACTTTGTTTCCTTTAAATAAGCACAGTTTTTGAACCAAATGTCCGAATGTTTTCAAATAAAAAGCAAATAAAAGCTAAAATCCTATAGTTTTTTTTAAATTTAGAAACACTAAAATGACCAAAATACCCCAATGTCACATTCTCATGTTCAGTCTCCCCTTAAGACCCCACTAAATGAAACCAGTGGCGTCACGGACCTAATTTCGTGTTCTATGAGAGACTTGGCAAATTTTAGGGAGGAGGGGCCTTCCGCGAAGGGGGTTGTGAAATCTAGGCCTACATCTCTGTATCAACACATGGGCAGACCTGTCTGGATTATTATGGGTACACTGCCGGGGTACCTGGAGTGTGGGGGTATGGAATATTAAGGGCACCTGTGATAACTGGATTTTAAGGATGGATGTCTTTAGTAAGGGCGCCGTGGCTCCGATATAGGATTACGAGCACATGGAGTATCAAGGACCTCTTGCAATTTCACAATAGCCTATACGCTTTGATTTGACGACTAACCGCAAACTATCTTCTATACCATGAATACACTATATGGGGTATCTGGGGTAGGTACAACTTATATTTGGGATTTCAAATGAAAAAATTAATTCAGCGATCTACTATTTTGAACTCATTATCTATGCCCATTTTGCTACAAATCATGATTGTATCTAATTTATAGATCATAATACTCAGCTGTGCGAGTGCGTATGGGTCCCACAATTGTCCAGTTTATGTTTGATTTTCTTATTTTGGGTTAGATTTCGTGAAATTTTGGCTTTTTTAGCCCGTTCGGCTACGTTATTGCTACGCGCCGCGTATATGCTGGGCACGCCATGGCGATGGCCGGCGCACCGCACGCGTAATCGGGATTGTCGGCGCACGAGTAATCAGGCAATTGCACGTGCACGCGTAATCGGGCGTTACCGGAGGCGCGAGTAATCAGGCAATTGCACACGCACGCGTAATCGGGCGATACCAGATTGTCATTGTAAAATGGATGAGACTCACACCAGATAATAGAAACAGGTGTTGGAAACAATTGATGATTGATACGTGAGATGTGGATACTTTCTTTTTATGCAGTGTTTGTATGAAAGACCCACTATAGAATATGGGAAACATGGCAAATTTAAGGGGGGTGGGCATCCGCGAAGGGGGTCATGAGATCTAGGGGTTACAATCCCGCCCCCTTTCGTCGCCTCACTAATTGATACTCTACTATAAAATTCAAATCCTAGGCCTACATAGTATGAACACTTGAGGTAGGCCACGGGGCTCACGGGGTACCTGAATAGTGTATGGAATATTAAGGGTACCTGTGATAACTTCAAGGTGTATGGGGCAGGGCCTATTTTATTATATCTTTTTTGTGTATTTGGTACCATATTTTCTGACTGACGTCTGTATTTTGTTCTCAAATAGATATTGTCTCTTGACAACTTTATTGAGTATATTCATAGATAGATGTAGAAAGACTACGCTCTGATGACTAACTGCACACTTTCTGTTCTTCTAGCGGGCGCATCCGCGCTTCCCTTACTTGATAATCTGGATACGGGCATATGGGATATCTGGGGTTGGTACAACATTTTGGGGTGAATGTGGGGTAACTACGACATTGTTTCTCCCAAATGGGATATTGAAATTGGGTTCGAGATTCAGAGATAGTCCAACATTTCTGTGAAAAATCTTTTTCAAATGAAAAAATAATTCAGGGACTATGTCAATAATGTTAAGTCCATGTTGCTATAAATCATGCAGGAATCTAATTTAGATCATAACAAATCAGCTAGCGTGGGCCCGAGCGTAGCTAGGGTACCTGCTAGTCTTATATATAATACGGAGTTGCCCATTTTTGTCCAGAGATGTTCTCCCTTTTCCGCACCTTCGATTGACTTCAAATTTTCTGTGCGAGTGCGTATGGGTCCCACAATTATCCAGTTAGTGTTTGATTTGCTTATTTTGAGTTCGATTTTGTGAAATTCGAGAAAAAAAATTTAGCCCGTTGCTACGTTATTGCTACGCGCCGCGTATACGCTATGGACGCCATGGCGATGGCCGGCGCACCGCATGCGTAATCGGGCGATCGCTGGTGTACGCGTAATCAGGCAATTGCAGGCACGCATAATCGGGAGACTATCGGCAAACGCGTAATGGCGCACACGTGTCAGTGGCGCAAAGCGTAGTTTGTTATGTGGTAGAGTAAAGGCGGCAAGCATCCGTTGCTCCGTAGTGCAAACCCTAGGCTATAGTTCAAGAGAACGGCATGATGAGACAACAACAAAAAGTCAATCATATATCCAGGGTATATAGGACTTTGAACCCCTTTGAACTGGGAGCAAGGCCGGCGCAAACCGTTTAAGGCACAAACCATTATAGGCCTGCATCCAGGATAACATGTGTTAAATAATAGTGACAGGGAAAGTGCGTTTATACGACAGTGCCTCAGTACCATCGCGGACCCATCCACAATGCGGGCCACGGGCAGGGCGCGCTATATAAAACATAGATACGCCAGAAAACCGTTATATCATATTATACATGGGGGATACATTAGGTGTAGGCCTATAAATAAACAAGGAACTGTTAGAGCAAAATATGCATGCAGAAATACACTTACGTTTAGGCCTACTGGAGAAATAATTTACTGTCAATAGGCCGAAAAATAAAATAAATGAATGTGTAACACTGAACTGGGTGGGTACAAAGTGATCATGGTGAGACCCCGCCTCCCGCTAACTACAGTATGAAAGACCCACTATAAAACTTAATAGCACCACTAAAAAAACAGCCAATGGCGTCGCGGCACTAAATTTATTTAATACACGTGTATGAGAGACTTTTTAGGGGGGGGGGGGGGGGGGGTGTCCGCGAAGGGGGTTGTGAAATCGTGAAATCTAGGCTTACACGTGTGTATGAACACATGGGGTAGGCCTGTCTGGATTATTAAGGGTACACTGGGTACCTGGAGTATGGAATATTAAAGGCACCTATGGAAACTGGATTTTAAGGATGTATGGGGTAGGTTCTGGGTAGGCGTTTTTAATATCCCTGGATTATTAAGGGTGCCGTGGCACCGATATTAGGATTAAGGGCACCTGGAGTATCAAGGATCTCTTGCTATTTCACAATAGCCTATACGCTTTGATCATGTTGACGACTAACCGCACACTATCTTCTATATACCATGTATACACTATATTGGTTCCCGGGGGGGGGGGGGGGGGGGGCAGTCAAACATAATGTTGTACACATGCATGACCAAAAAAATGCGTAAAAAGGGGTGTTTTTTCAGTGCTGGACGCGTCACGCGTGTGACGCGTTAAGGGTATCAAAAACGATGATTTTCAAGAAAAAGGGTGGCTTAAAATCCCGGCTTAAAATACAGGTCGAACGTGTTTAGGGTAACTTATTTTGTTCCCCGTTAAATAGACAAAACTTGTTAAGGGGTCATATTCTGGCAAGAACCTGTTTAGGGGTCAAAATTTGCAAGGAAAGCGCGCTAAAAACTTGTTTAGGGGGTAATTTTGCTTGCAGGGTAAAACTTGTTTAGGGGGTGTCTGGAAAAAAATTGGTCACGCATGTGTACACCATTATGTTTGACTGCCCTCCCCCCCCCCCCCCCCCGGGTATGGGGTATGGGGTTGGTACAAAAAAATGTTGGGGGGGGGGGGGTAACTATACCATTGTTTCCTAAATGGGGTATAGAAATTGGGTCCGAGATTCAAAGATGACAAAACTCAAATTTCTGTGAACAAAGTCTATTTCAAATGAGAAAAAAAATACAAGGATCTACAATTTTGAACTCATTACCTATGCCTATTTTGCTACACATCATGACGGTATCTAATTTATATATACTCAGCTAGCGAGGACCCGAGCGTAGCGAGGGTACCCGCTAGTAGTGTCATATTTAAATCTCTTGTAATCGCAATAAAAGACTTTGATTTCACCTCAAGACCACTCTTGAAACCGACAGTCCTAATTCCGCGGGAGTTTTTAAACTAACACAGAGTTAAAACTCTGTGTTAGTGCCCAAAGTGCGCAGTTTGAAATTGCGCTGTTCTTTTTGGTGATAATTGACCTGCGGCTACTAGAATTTGCAGCTAACTTGCAACTCAGCTATTAATATTACTTTATTAGGCAGTAAAACAATGGAATTACCAGATTTTTAACACCTCAAGTAAAATTGTTGGCAGTCCTCTATTTAATATAAGCCCAGAAGAATATGCATTTCTTTTTGATAAAAAACGCACAAACTTTTAAGCAAAAGCGAGATATACCGAGATTTTATCAAATTCACTCAAAACCCTAGAAAAACGCACTGAAATTGTTGATAGTGAGAGATACCGAGATTTTATCAAATTCACTCAAAACCCTAGAAAAACGCACTGAAATTGTTGATAGTGAGAGAACACCACAAATTTATTTCTGGAAGTTTTATGGGTTTCTTAAAAATCACCCGCTATTTCACAGAATCGCACGTTTTTTGTAAGAAAATTGCAAATTCTCGAGCTAACTTTCGCGTAGCGAACGGACAATGGTTGACGGCCATTTTGTTTGTGTTTCCATGCGAGGTCATGACCTGAACACATGTATAATTATTGATCATCACATGATTTATTTTATTAATGAATTTTTGTTGTTGATGTCTGGTCAAAGAAGCTTACCGATGGTTCCCAGGACGCAATGGTGTTTTACTCCGGGCTTGCCTCTATTTTTTAAGGTTCTATAGTAATATATAGTTCAATCCGTTCCAAAGAGGCGAGAAATATTTGTATCTACCCACGCCAAAAGTAATCCAATAAATAAATCCTATAAATAACTACATTTAGTTACAGTGTGATTTGTAATATAGGCCTAGTTCTTAGGCCTTACAATTAATATTGGGTTTATTATTTGACGGAATCAACCATATACTTGACAAATTTGTACCATGTAGAGTCAGATTTATCAAGTATGGGTCGTTCCGAAGTAACGTCACATGCCATTGACCACCAAAAAGGTAAATAAAGCCAAAGGCCTCCTACACAGCGTGACACGATCATTTTGGTTGATCTTTAAGATCAACCAAAATGATCGTGTCACGCTGTGTAGGAGGCCTTTGGCTTTATTTACCTTTTTGGTGTGTGGTCAATGGCATGTGACGTTACTACGACAAGTCATACTTAGTGTAATTTGTCATCAGTTGGTATTATTCATCAGCGGATCTTGCATGTTTCACTATCTGTCCCCATCCTAAGGAAAACAACCAAAAAAAACCCCACCCCTGTACGTATGGGTTTCCTGTACTACATGTAGGTTGATCTACTGTATGGTCGAGCGTAAAACCGCATACTCCATACAGGGTGTCTCAAAAAAAACCGTGCACGTGTTTACCCAACTTATTGACCATGAACTTCTAGAATTTGGTGTAACAATTGTATATTGAAAGACCAAAAACTTAGCTTTCATATGCCGTTTATTTCATCTAATTCGGTTTTGTCAATCCTGAGATATGAACAATTAACTATAGCTACCTAAAATCGAAGTTGTGCCACTTTTACGGAAAAAATGCTTAAGATAAGCATTAAAACCCTCGTCCTCTTAAGGGAGGGTGGTCGCCGATTGCGCTAGAACGCAAAAAACAGTGACCTAGGGCGTCTAGGTGATCGCTTTTACATTCCCTGCGCTCATTTTGACGAAAACAAATTGAGGCTGCCACCTTACCCGGGGGGTAGGGTAAGCCGTCAAAGTCCGATTGTAGGGGGGTGGTTGCCACCTTACAATTTTTTTTTAAATCGCCATTTTGAAAAATATTTTTGTTGTATGTCCCTGAAATATTTTAGCATAGGCCTATGTTAGAAACACCATTTCCATCACTTATAAGCAAAAAATCGGGTGAAATTCCGATATTTAGAACTTTTTTGGCGAAGATTTCTATGATATTTCACTGTCCAGCGAATACGGCGGGATTTTGAGGTCGGCCATGTTTGGTGACGTCATTGTGACGTCATGCGTGGGATGTTTGTACTTATTTTAGTATGTATGGATAGAGGGAACCTCTAGCTATAACATGGTACCCAAATAAGCATACTCTGCATTTCGGATTGGATTTTTTAGGGGGTGGTAACCCCGGTGGTAACAACCCCTCTCTCCAGAGTAACTCATTCTATTCATTGCAAACTGTAAAGTGGCACAACGTTGACTTTAGGTAGCTTTAGTTAATTGGTCATATCTCAAGATTGACAAATCCAAATCAGATGAAATAAACGGAATATGAAAGCTAACCGTTATGGCTATCACTATGTATACAATTGTTACACCAAATTCTATGAGTTCACGGTCAATAAGCTGGGTAAACACGTGCACGGTTTTTTTTGAGACACCCTGTACAGTAGATACTAGATAGATCAACCCAGTCATCCGAGTACTTTGTGCCATTTGCCATTGACAACAATCCAGACATTTTAACTAACACCCTGTTGTACGCCGACTCCCCAGGGCCAATACCCAAGGGATCGCACCACGATGTGTACGCTGTGTAAGAGGCCGTTTAATGTTTACCTCTTTTGTTTTATTTTTGCAAAAAAGCACCCCAAAAGGCAGGCACATAATCGTATACCATATCAATGTGAGAACCCCCCGGGCTATATATACGCTACTTTTTATATGGTTTAGATGGAACCATTGAAAGCGAGGCTCTCCCCTCACCATGCACTATCACGCCATACTGCGTCATAGTTTCGCGCAGGTTTGTGCATCACGTGACGCGATTTGGCGTGCGTGGGAGATGAGGGGAGAGCTTCGCTTTCATTGGCGTATAGGTCGCCCTGGTCATTGACATTGGGGTACTTTGTACCGTTTGCCGTTGACAACAAACCAGACGTTTTAACAACCTATCAATTTTACGCACTACTCGTCCCATACATGCCCCCCGGGGGGGGGGGGGGGGGGGGTACTTTCGCCAAAATCGTACGTGGATGTGCCTACCGGACTTTGAAAATGTGACTTTCCCTATACCAATTTTTTTGCTAATTTCCCACCCATCAATATACCAATTTTGTAAGAAAAGCACCCAATTGTGCACAAATTGGGCACTTTTTCCAAAAATGCCTCATAATACACCCAATTTATGCCAATTGGGCGCTTTGGTCTGTGATGAAAACCACCCCATCGCTATACCAAATTTTGCGAAAAGGCACCCCAAAAGGTAGGCACATAGGCCTATGGGCGATTCCATGAAAATGTGACGGAGCAAAAAAACTAAAAAATGCTCCAAAAGATTTAATTTTACATTCATGTTGTGCAAAGCCTATGCAAACGTTCAGGAAAAAAATATTGCAACCATTGAGCGTTGTTAACTATGATTTTTTTAAAACTTTTCTTACTTCCAAAACGGTAACACGTGTTACCGAAGCAACACTTTTTTGAAAATATTTCCTAATTGATTTGATTTTAATTGATGCCACTTATAATTTTAATCCTACTAGTTAGGCCCTATTTAAAAATAGTAAACAATTTGATAAATTCATAACCACCACTCCACTATAAGCCATCAAAATGTCGTAACGCGTGTTACCGAACTCATATTCAGTAAAACGTGCTAAAACCTTAATTTTTTTAGAGTTAGTTATCACTATTTATGGTTTATATGTTAGTTCCATTGTCAAAGTCAAACTTAATTTTAATTTAGAAATTAAATAAATAATATAAAGCTAGTAAATTATGGATGGACAAAATGTAACGCGTGTTACCGTAACACGTGTTACCGATTATTTTGCAATTTACAAAAAAGTGAGAACTTAAATTCTTGTTATTATTTTAGTATTATAAACCTTGGGTAGGTACTTGCTCACAGTAGTGACCAATTGATTGCAGGTAGGTTAGTTTAAATACACAAGCAAAACAAAGTTGGGATTTTTTTTAGTGCGTCTTTTTTCGTAACGCGTGTTACCGATATTCAGAGCGGTCTTACATTAACATGAGCTGATATTTCATATTGGTGTTAGCATGAGGATTTAGCCTTAAGTCTTGGGTATTACAATACAAAAGATGTAAACTTCATTCAGACTACTTTTACAGTTATAGAGGGGAGAATAAAGAATGGCGCCCTAAAATGTAACGCGTGTTACCGTGGAATCGCCCATATACGTATACCATATATAACGCTTACCCTTAAGTGTCTACCTAGCCCCAATGGTGGCTTTACTATCGTTCATGCTTCACTACTAAGTCTACTCTTAAGCCACACCACCCCTCATCATATTGACATCTGTCTGACGTCCATGCGTCGCGAACATGACATTTTGAAATCATCATTTGCACTGCACATAACACTTCTACTTCTACTTCTACTCGAATACTTGGCAGGATCCATAAGTTAGGACTTTGTGGCCAAGTATAACTAAAATCTTTCAATATGCACTTCATTAATGTTCATTAAATTTAATGTTGATCAAGTATCCTCATAAATATTGAGGTGAAAATTCGGCAGGCAGTGCTGACACTCAATGTGAATTTCGCGACGTCGTGAGTCTACTGTGTATCGAAGATACACTTTACTTGCACTACGGTACGGGGCTAGTGTCTACCGTATGTAAACACGACGTGTGGCTACTGAGTTCTGACTGGTACTATGTACTCATCATAGCCATCATAGCCCGGCATAGTTTCGTTAAAAACTGTTGACTTCACTCTATGAACAAACAACATTTTATCTTGACTATTTTCACCTCTTATAGGCCCGTGAACATACCATCAAAATCCATCACGATTGACTCCACACTCAGCTCCAAGTTTCACATTACGGCACTTTTTTCCACGAACAAAACAGCAAAGGTTCCCGATTGTTTGTACGCAACGCTAAGGGGGCACTCTTTTCTCTCATTGAAAGCAGCGAATCTAAATTAGCTCGTCTAAAACACATCACTTGATTTATGGGTTTATAAATTCCTCCATGTTTTTGTCGGGGGTTTTGAGTGGGTGTATTTATAGAGGCAACAATTGAATAATGAAAAAGGAAATTAATTAAAGTAAAATGTTGTTTAAATCTTATGTTCTCAGTTTAAGAATATTATATTCTTTGAAACACAATTTACTTTATGGTCAGATTCATTACAGAATTGTATCTGCAGCTTGTTTATGGCCCGGTTTTCGGTCGATTTTGAACTCTGAAATTTGAAATTGTTATATAACATTTTGTGAATGCAATATTTATTCAGCACTAACATTCTCAAGAAAAGTGCTCCGTTAAAAAGGTCCCCTGAACGCTCATGCCACTACAGAAAGCGAAATTAAGCATCTAATCACTTTATTCACTTCAAATTCGGTTTGTGAACATCGTGTCTCTCAAGACCATTTGAAGACATGGTTTACCACAAAATGCAACTTATGTAGCGGCTACTGATTAAAAAGAGGTTTTTTTCTTTTAAAATGGTTTTAATAGGTCTTACCGAGTTATTAAAACCATTCAATACATATCTGGAGCACACAATGATACAATATGATGATGTTTAACTTCCTTTGAATTGTAACTGAGCCCGTAACTGAGCTCTTTTCAAGTTAAGTTATTTATATGATAACATATATTCTAGCACCAAAAAAATGATTTTTCATATTCATTATCGTACAGCCGGGGATATATATGGGAAGGGAAGGGTAGAAATCACTTCAACGTTTATTTTTTTTCTTTACAAAGTTTGTGAAATAAGACTCAAAATAATAGTTTTTGCGCCGGCTGTGTCATAAAAAACCCTACTAAGCTCGTCTATCAAAATGACGTCGCAAATAATACTTTTTAAATATCTGTTATTACATCAAATATGAGCAATAAATATTTATCCAATTCGGTAAATATTGATTAATGTGAATATATTTTAACACTACACCGACTTGTACGACGTATCTTTCCTAAGGCCGTGATTAGCTTAACCGAAACAAATAGTTGTGATGAATGGTGATTAACCATGAGAAAACAACAGAGGGCGGGCATTTCAATGCTCGTCCTCTTTTCTACAAAAAATGAAAAATAGAAAATATTCAAAATAAATACAGGATTGAAATGTTTTAAGAAATTTAAGATGAAATACGAGATAATTTAACCAATTTCTTCCACCTGATAAGGTTGAAAAGTCGTTTTTGGCGAGTATAAAAATTGAGCTGGCGAGCCGATTGCGTCTGATTTGATCGCGAAAACAGAGAACAAACATGTTTTGAGGCCTCTCCTGGTCTAATATATCAGCGAAAATAATCTGATTTCAATGATAAGCATATTTGCCAACTTGTAAAAAAAAGATAACACGATCCAGGCATATTTACGGTATGAAAACTTAAAATCAGTTCTGAAAAGTGTCATAAAAGATCTCGTTTGAATTCCGATTTAATCATTATCGGTTTTCTGGAAAATGGCTATAAATTAAGTATTTCTCAAAAATGGCATACAAAACTCCGTAATATTAATTATACCATTATTGTTTAACTGACAGGCCACTTAAAATTCGATCAATTTAATGTTTGAGGTCTTTTTTAGCCTTTTTCTAGACTATGCGTTTCGATCGTTTTTCACGGTAGACATACACGGTTGCACCCATGATACCTACACTGCATTTATTTTTCAGTGAGAATGAATCGGGTGAGCTGTAAAACTTGGTGAATTTGATTTTTTTAGGTAGTTTAATGACATTCTTTGATGATTCTAACAGTCACTTGCGTTATTTTGCTCAATAATATACTTTTAAAAGCTTTGTCATAAATGACCCCCTCTATGCTCGTTTTGACCATCATCGTAACGCTATGGAAATTATGTCACATTTGATCACTTGCAAATTGAAATCACGGTGTCATAAAAGATCCGACGAACTCTATAGTGCGATCACGACGCTCGCTTTGCGCTGCTACTGCAACGCTACTGGCGCTTAGGGGACCCTAATACTTCATAGCCAGTGCCCACCGCGTCACCAATGCGTTCTTGGAGACCTTGAACAATGAGTTTGGCTTGGCGTTTTGATAATCTTTCAGCGCAAGCGCGGGTCTGATCGCAGCAGTATATGACAGGGTTGACCTTGATCTTGACCTTGATTTAAAAAAATTCGTGATCTTTCTGCGTGATATTCATATCTTGATACTTTTTTTCAGCGCAGTGCAATCGCTGGTCTGATGTCACAGTGCCATAATTGATCGATCCCAAGAATAGGATAGCTGAAATCAGAAGCTCTCTTTCTTATTAGGCGAGGGTTAGGAGTAAATACAGACAGGGACACTCTACTTAATTTGTTAATGTTTCTCAAGTGTCTTGCGCTAAAGATCGTGTAAAACAATGCTGTTCCGGAGTGTGTTGCTTGTAATTATACGTTTCGATCACATCTCAGCTATTTATGAACACCGTGGTGGGTGGGTGGCAACAAAAGTGACAATAAGAAAGCTTTCCTGTCCTATAGAATCTGTAAAGGAGCAAATCAAAACTCGACCGCGCGGCAACCGGCGGTTCCGGCCGGTTGGACCGCATACCATTGTTTAGAACAATAGAAACCGGCTGCAACCTCACGGAACTGCACGGAACCGGCGGTTGCCGGGCGGTCGAGTTTTGATGTGCTCCCTAACATTATACATGTAAATTAAGCAATGCTAAAAGTGTCTTTGTAGAGTGTATATGAAATTATTGTACAGTAATGACTATAAATCTTAGTTACAAGATTTTATGGAAACGCCTCACCACCAAAGTTCCAGATGTGACTAAATGGAACGAATGTACATGCATTCTTCTGATGACGACAATGTTATGCCCGGTTTAGTGACGTAACATTAATCATTCCTATGTGAAAGTCTGACAGACAATTAGCTTTAATATCCGAGAAGGTTCAGGCAACATGTTTACTTTGAAGGCTAAACTAACATCTCTCTACTCCTACGGCTGCCGTCGCTGAAATGTGATAGCTCTTAACGCGGGTCTATCAATCAAACGATGGTGAATATCATTTCAGTCAAGTTGAGTGTCTTAAAACAAAACAAAAATATATTAGTTTTGGATTTCTCACTTTATCCCCAAAGGATGTATCTAAAACATAGAGGGCAACGTGTATGGCTTGTCATTTAGAACATATTTTAAGGTATGGACTAACGAACCTGGTGTATATGACACCGATATGTGTCGTGACAATATCTTCGATATTAAGTTTCTAGGATTTAGTTGACATTTTTGTTCCGGTTATAAAAAGGAAACTAATCGGCAACGACATTATCATATAACGGTTACAATAATATCGCTCATAATTGTAGTCATAGTGTCAGTATTGGTAGAGACCTTGGTTGTGTTTGATAATCTTGCGGTTTAGAAAATGTTCATCAATCGATTGCTTAAGGGAAACTAGAGGTCACCGGCTTCAATTTTTGACGCATACAAAAATCGATTGACAATCATGAGGAATTATTACGCTCCACCTTATCCCTAAAAAATCCGCATCATACAGTTTCTGCAACTCTAAAATATTCCCCATCACAACAATGAACTCTTATGAAGCAATGCATAGAGGGGCTGTTCTCATGGTGTCTTGAATTAAGGGATTAGATTTAGAATATGGCGATGAAGCACTGGGCATGACGGGTCAATAATGGTTTCAAAGATCAGTCTGAAGGTAAAACGATAGATGAGAAGACTCGTCCAATCTCGATCTGGAGATGATTTGCAAATTTGTTGGAAGGTTGTTGTTGTGATATTCCTAATATATATACTTTATTTTCAAATGAATTTTAACTCAAAACCTTTCATGCTTGGCGACTCTTTGTTGCTTAGTCTAGGTTTGTACATTCAGGTACACGAAAAGTTCGTCTCTACTCCCCTAGATTGAACAACAGTGATTTCCTTCGAGTACACCTGGTTGGAACAACTCTTCCACAAGGGTTCCATTCCGAACTCGTCCCGACCGAGACTACTTTAAATTATATTAAGGGGGCTGTCAACCCTAAAAATATGAAATTAATCAAGCGCTGTAACCTTTGAAATATTAATATGATGTATGGCCATGTGTTTTGAACTGACCACCCAAAAAGGGTGGCGGCGTTGCATTTTTGGTGATGAATCATTCATCTCTCTCTCTATTAACTCAACAACTAAATGTGGTAGAGCAATGCACCCAATTCTGATAGTCCAATACAGTAGTAACTGTAATTAAAGTGCGTATTATATTACAGTTTTACTGTGCCTGTGTTATAACACGGTAACACGTGTTACAGTATATTACAGTTGTTACTGTACCCTGTGTTATAACACTTCCGCCGCACTTTGCACGGAATAAATCGCAATAACACTAACGAAAATAGTTTAAGAATGTTGGATATCCGATATTTATTGTTTAAGATTGTTGGATATCCAATATTTATAGTTTAAGATTGTTGGATATCCAATATTTATAGTTTAAGATTGTCGGATATCCACTATTTATAGTTTATGATTGTGCCAACCCCCTGAGTGTTTTGGCATATACTTATGTATCAATATCATTTCAAAGGTGTCAAATATAAAATACGTACAGTATACGTATTTGTACGTATACTGTCATTGTCAGTGTTATTGCGCTTTATTCCGTTGAGGGCGCTAACACCCTGTAACACAGGGACAGTAACAACTGTAATATACCGTAACACATTTTACCGTGTTATAACACAGGCACAGTAAAACTGTAATATAATACGCACTTTAATTACAGTTATTACTGTATTGGACTATCAGAATTGGGTGAGCAATGGTTGAGGTGTCATTTGAAAGCCTATTTATCTAGCTACATTGTATGAATAAATCAGGTATTTCTATAACTGTTTGGCTGAGATATGATTGATTATATTTCGAAAGTCAGGGGTAGCGGCGGTGGCGGTGGCGGCGGTGGTGGTGGCGTTGTGTACAATCTCTATGGGGAATATAGAAAATGTTCCCAATTCGACGTTTAAATTACAATAACTCCTCATCTCTGTATGGTAAAAACATGATTTTGCTCTCATTTTATAGATTGTTTTATATTCTATAAGTTTCTGTTTCAACAAACGTGTTAACTATTACGTAACAATTGTAATCACGAATCGATTGCATTGTCCTTGGCTTTTTCCCTATTCACTTCACAGTGAACTTGCCCTAATTCATCGGTTTTACATACATGACTATAACAACAAAAATATTCAACCGATTATAGCAAAATTATACCTTTTTGTAAAGCTCACAAATAGGAGAATTCAAAAATCTCGCTTAAAATGGGATAGGTGAATAGCCAAAAAAATATATGTGTAAACTCTAATAAATTTGAAATGTAAACGTTTGTGCTCATTTACTTCCCGATATGGTATATTTCAACAAGTTACCATTGACAACCATTATGTTCTGATGGGTAAATTGCATGAGGAACTAATATGCACAGTAAAATGATGATTGGATTAGGAATAAAAAATATTGAGCTTTAATCAAAATATGAAGAAAAAAAATCGATATTCTTTGAATATTCTTAATCACAACATGTTACCATTAGATCCTATGCAAATTCCAATCGCATATTTAGATTCCTTGTGAGATTACCGTTTAGAAAATATATACTTGTTATGGGGTAGAACAAGTAGTTATTGCGATATGCTAATTCGAATCTCAGATGGTGTAAAATGTAAAAATCTGGACATGCAACGGGAAGGGTGGCGAGTTCAAAACACATGGCCGTATCCCTTAAACTGTATAAAATAGTATTGACCGTGTCGTATCCCACCGGGATAACAGGAAACAGAGACGGTAAACCAAATCTGTTAACCAAACGATAAATAAATTGGTCTCTTATTTACTAACTCGTTAAGTTTGCGTTGTAAGCTACCCATGAGATGTTTCAATTCAAATGGGAGCAGCTCCACGTATAATTGAGTTACATCCATTACATGTATTAGACGGTGCCAATTAGAGGAAGATTTACCCTTGGGCAAAAGCGGTCACGACCGAATGATAACATGTAAAAAGGGCTAATGGTATAGTAAATGAACAGTAGAGATTGAAACCATAAACTCGGGACTACATAAGCACGACTGGCTGACCAACCGACGGATTCGATTTGCCCAAACTGGGTTTTGTCCCCATGTGGTAACTAGTAAGTTGGCATATCATGCCACTGCATCACCGTGCAATAGTTATTCTATAACATACATAATTAATCAAACAGTTACACTTAACTTAAACCACATAGATTAGAAGTATAAATTGTGCCCCTTGTGCCCTCTATCGCCCTTAAAAAGTTTCCAACATATTGGATTGACACCAATGTTATATAACCACTTGCCAACAACATAGCAGCCTATGTTAATTAGTTGCTCACGGAGGTATTGATTGTGTAAGATTGTGTACATGCTATTGTAAATATCAGCCGATCGATATGACAATTGGACCCTTGCACGCGCTATTAGGTCACCCAAGCCCTATATGGCCGTGTGTTTTGAACTCGCCACCCTTACCGTTGCATGTCCAGATTTTTACATTTTACACCATCTGAGATTCGAATTAGCATATCGCAATAACCATTTGTTCTACCCCATAAACAGTATAAATTTTCTGAACGGTAATCTCACAAGGAATCCAAATATGCTCTTGGAATTTAGATAAGACCTAATGGCAACATGTTGTGATTAAGAATGTTAAACAAATATCGATTTTTTTTTTTTCATATTTTTTATTTAAGCTCAGTAATATTTTTATACCTATCCCAATCATAATTTTACTGTGCATATTTAAGTTCCTCATGCAATTAAACATCAGAACATAATAGTTGTCAATGGTAAACATGTTGAAATATACTATATCGAGAAGTAAATGAGCACACACACGTTTAAATTCCATATTTATTAGAGTTTACAAGTATATTTTTTGGGGTATGTACCCTATTGTGATTTAAACGGCATTTTTTATTCCCCTATTTGAGAGCTTTCCAAAAATGTATAATGTTGCTATCATCGGTTGAATATTTTGTGTGTTATAGTCATGTATGTAAAATCGATGAATTAAGTTCACGGTGTAGCGTATAGGGAAAAAGCCAAGGACAATGCAATCAATTCATGATTACAATTGTTACACAATAGTTGGTCACATTTGTCGTAAGCTCTTGTGGCTTTTTGGGCTATCCTTGGTCTTATCAACATGCTTTCTGTCTGTGTTTTTTTACTATTGTCTTTTATATTTATTATATTTGATTATTGTATGTTCCATCTATTTATGTGTATTAATGTGCAATGTTGATTTGGCTAAATAAATATGAAATGAAATGAAATGAAATGAAATAGAATCTTATAGAATATAAAATAATCTATAAAATGAGAGCAAAATCATGATTGTACTATACAGGGATGAGGAGTTATAGTAAATTAAACGTAGAATTGGGAACATTTTCTATATTCCCAATAGAGATTGTACACAGCGCCGCCGCCACCGCCACCGCCGCCACCGCCACCCCTGACTTTCACAACATAATCAATCATATCTCAGCCAAACATTTATCGAAATACCTGATTTATTCACACAATGTAGCTAGATAAATAGGCTTTCACATGACACCTCAACCATAGCTCTATCACATTTAGTTGTTGAGTGAATAGAGAGAGGTGGATGATTCGTCATCAAAAATGAAACGCCACCACCCTTTTTGGGTGGTGAGCTCAGAACACATGGCCATATGAAAGCTATGAAGATTGTTAAACGGGGTCAGTCGTTACAAACATGAACAAACACAATTATAGTTAAACGACCTTGCTATTGTCAACACTCCCTACACAGAGGACTGCAGTGCAAATCTGTACGATGTTCGCCAGTGGCGGATCAAGGAAAATTAGAGGAAGGGGCCCATTTTTGTTGTTGCTCGAACAAGGGGAAGTCATTTGGTGCGATCTGGTGTATACTTTTGACCAACATTTTATCGAAAAGCCACCTCTTCATTTCCAATAAATATTTTGTTTTTTATCAATGCACGAAAGAAGTTGAGCATACTGATATATTTCATGATTTAAGTATAGAAAAAGCTCGAACAGGGGGGAGTCTGAGAAGGGATGTGGATTCAGTGGCTTAACTAGGTTATTGATATTTGGGGGGGGGGGGGGGGGGCAAGAAATAAAAGATAACAGACAACATTATCCTGAGTCAAGAAATGCGCGCAGAGCACGCGAAAATCTTCGACTATACACTTGTTTTGGGCCCGATTGAGGTACCATTACATTCCAGTTGCCTGTAAGGTTTGAGCCCAAGTTTGATAGATTCAACTGGCCATGACGCTAGAATTAGTAAGTTCCACCATGCTGGGGGACCTTGAGTGTGGCAGCGGTGGAACTAGAAACAAGCCTGAGGCGCTGCAGTTTTGCCACATGACTTTCCACACATGGTGACTTTCCGCCAGATTTGGGCTAGTTTTAAAACTAAAATCTGCTCTTTGGATAATATAATGTGATTTTTTTTCTTCGAACTTTGAACTTTTGTTTTTATAAAATATGATATAGCACTAGTTTTTATGAAAAATTGAAATTAAAAGTTGGAAATGTTTTAACACAAGAACATTTTCAAAAGTAGTATACAGGCCTTCTAGTTACACCCAGACTAAAGAGCCTTAAACTATGCTTAGGACAGCGGTGGAAAGGGTAGCACGCACGCTGGCAAGATACAGTTGGTGTTAAATAAATCAGATAATTGGTGTAGGAGGAGATGATTTATTACCCTGGATATGTCATCAAAGACGTGGTCAAGAAAGTTGGATTTTATACAGGGAACGGATCCGTAATGCATTTTGGCTCTAAACAGGCTTGTACCAAAGAATATTGCTTTTTGGGGATAAATATGAGCGCGTAGCGCGCAAATTTTTTATTTTATTTGTGTTCTTTAGACTAACATAATTCCATGATTCCTCTTGTCAGATGAAATCTCAACCGACACGACGTCAATATTGGTGGGGGCAATCGCCCCTCGCCCCGCCCCTTATGGTTACGCCACTGATTGGATTTTTTTTCTTCAATTTTCGAACTCATTTGGTGCGATCTGGTGTCTACTTTTGACGAAAAGCCACCTCATCATTTCCAATATATATTTTATTTTTTTCAATGCAAGTTAATTTTCGAGCCCATTTGGTGCGATTTGGTATGTACATTTGAGCAATATTTTATTGTAAAGCAATCACTTTATTTCTGATCAATATTGGCTTTTTATATAGGCCTATGCCAGAAAGAAGTTAAACTATACAGTTACCTCCAAAATATCAGATTTCTCGTCAACGTACATGTACGTACGCGTATGTATCCCGACCAACTTCCAATAAACTTCAAACGTTCTTTGTCCTCGTATGCCTCCCCTCCCGCCTTGTTGTACCCCCTCCTCCCCCACCCTTTTCTTTTGCTTTTTCGTTCGTCCCCCTCTTCCTCTTTTTTTTTTTTTTTCCTTTTTTGTTGTTGTGGTCGACCCCCCCCCCCCCCTGTATCCGCGCCTGATGTTCGCCACGTAATGTCTATGGCGGATTTCATCCCGTGGTATGAAGCTATGAAGTGTCCGTGGTCTTCGCAATCTCCATGATCTCCAAGCAGATAGAGCAATACGTACATGGACTTTTTTGTAGACGAGGATTCATTTCATGATTTGATGAGGTTTATAATGAGTTAGGATTCCTGTAATGTCGAAGACCACAGATTTTCAAAACGTGAATTTTCCAAAATGTTACGACATAAATTTGGTCACAAAACGTGTTTACTATACATTTTACCGTTCTGCAGATGTTATTGACCCTCCTCTAAAATTCTACATGATTTTTAACACGTTTCTCAGTTATTGAGATGCCCAAATAGACCATTTCCCGAAGCTATTTCTAGAAATATTGCAGTCACTGAGACTCCATTGTTTTCTTGTGTTCAACAAAATCTGACATGCAGCGTGACCTCTCTGCTGACCGTGCCGCTTAGCAGACTAAATATGCGCGCCAAATACAGATACATATGGAGTGCATAGGAATGAACAAGCCCCTATAGTTTACCATCAGACTGTACATAGCTGTACATTGGTTTTCCTTTTTTAACACATTATTTGGCTGGTAAACCACATATTTGATATCAATGGAAAGCTTGAAACACATTTTATCAGCTACAATTACTTATTCTGTGATTAAAACTACTCTCTTTGAGAAATGCCATCTGCAAGTACGAGTTTCATGTATTTTGCATGACATCGGTGTTCCCCACCTTACTGACTGGCCTTTTAAAAGGTATGCTAACCCCAAATTATGCCAGCCGGTAGCCTTAGTCACACTCTTCAAAGTGTTATGCATTTTATGGATGAAATGTCCGGCATTTTTTCATAAAAATGCCACCAAGAAATTGTATGTATTCCCATAGCGTTACACTCAAATTACCCGGATGTGGCAATCAACGGCAAAATTATTACCATTTCTCGACTATTGAGGGCAGTGCGTATAAATATAGTAATATAATAAGAACGTAATCTATGTGAAACCAGAAGGA